>JASANW010001183.1:0-16563 GCA_030849725.1 Trypanosoma boissoni
ACAATAAACAGACTTTTAACTTCGTTGCGGCAAAAAAAAGAATAAAGGAAGGGGGGATCATGTGACAATTTGGAGCAGTCACAACAACATCAGCGAGAGATTTTTTTTTTCAATGTACCCCTGTAGACACCTGTGTTCTTATCCCAATTCCCTGTGTCTCATGTGTCCTGTGTAGAGTTAACGTTTGATGTCTGATGTTGCCTCTTGATCGTGTCTACCATTGTAATAATGTCACCGGCATTCTCCTCCTCCTCCCTGCTGAGAGGCCGTGCTTTAGGAGGAGGTTGGGATAACCAGACGAGTGTACGATTATACTCACCCTCGGATGACTGGTTGGGCGGCGGTTCAGGTGGTGGACGAAGTGGCCAGACCGATCGGGGCGATACGNTGGGGGGCTGTATCGATGTTGACTCTTTTTGTGGGGCGATGCTATTACTTACTTCTGCACTCTCCGGCGGCTTGATTAGTTTTAGGGCATGCGCTAATTCCTCCTCACTTGGGAGGAGGATTGAGGTTAGGACCTCGGCACACTGAATAATACGTTCTTTCGTGGACCTCTCGTTATCTCGGTAGGGGAGGATTTCCCGGGTGAAAGCCACGCCATTTTCGAACTTTGAGTCGAGGTACTCGTTGAACTCCATAAGCTGTTCGTCCGTGACGTCATCAGGTAAAAGGTACTCGTTGGATTCATAAAGTAGTTTTCGGTATTCTGGTTGGGCTTCCTCTAGAAATTCGCGAAAGGAGTTGTATCCGGGGGGGTGTAGGGCTGATGCACATGGACGGGCTCGTCTACCTGCGGGGTATGGAGGGGGGCGCTTGCGTCATCAGTTGCAGTGATTGTTTCTGGCAGCGGTTTGTCCATACTCTTCCCTACCATCATCCTTACCGCCCTGATTTGGGCCTCCCATTCGGAATGAGCGAACTTGTGCGTCTCCATGTCGAAGAATACCGGGAGGAGATCGTCTAGAAGTTTGGTTATTAGTGTTGCTTGTTACTCTGTAATTTCATCCTCATCTTTGTAGGGTAGCGATTCGTTGATGGTGTCTAGGATAAAATCCATTACCGTGTAGAAGAGGTCGCTGTGATTAGAGTCATAATACGGGTCCAGGAGAGCGCCTAGAAGTTCGTCGAATCTTGCAGTAGTGGTTTGATTAGTAATGACGTAGGGATTCTCATGGGGACTAGTCCTAGGCGCAAGTGCGGAATCCAGCAGTGGTTGCGCGTCGGTTTCTGGTGGCAGTTTCATACCTTTCACCTGTGGTAGCTGTTCGCTGAACTGACTCATATACCACCGGTAGCCTGACTCCTGTGAAGGAGTAGTATAGTAGAGGCTTATTTTACGACCACATAGCAAGTGGCTAGTCAGAGAGAGCGAATTGTGCTCGTCTCGGACCACCATTTGGTAAGGGAAGCTCCCGGGCCACGTCAAGGCAGGTGTTTGTCCGGATAATCCGAGGGAGCGATATAATTCATAGAGAATCTTTATGTTTGTAAGTGTATGCTTATGCTGTAAGAAGAAAACTGCAAAGAGCACTCCTAGTGGGTTGTGTGAATGTGTTATTATGCAATATCTTTATTAAATGCAATGCTAATTAAATGTTTTATTATTTGCATTTTTGTTCACCTTTGCCGAAGCGTAGAGTTAATTTTTTTTTAGTATTGCGTAGCCTAAAATCATGAGGTAATCTCTATTGTCCAGCTATCATTTATATTCTACAAGTATGAAATAAGGCAGAACAGAGTGAATGGGGCATGCTTTTGGTATGATATGTTTCTCCTTCGATGTATTTTCGATAAAGCACTGCGCTATGGATTCTTCTAAAATGAGAAATAAACTTTAATATTGGTAGTGATTCATAAAGTATAAGTGGTTAATGATAATAGGCATACTATTGACAATATATTCCTTTATGTATGGGTTTTCTGATACGCAATACGTACACTTCTACTTTCACACCTTATTAAGGGGAAATGGTACGCTTGAGTTTATTTGCAGTAATTTCATGATGTTATTTTTTTTTTTGATTACAGGCTGTTTTGTAAACATGTGACTATGTGCGATCCTATACCAATAGATACGTCAATACTGTCCTATTACTCTCCATCATGGTATGCTTGTCCTTTCTTTTTATATACGGAAGTAGCCTTTTATTTGAGCTTTGTTTCTTATGTACTTGTAGTAAAAGTACAATTCACAAATTGTTTTTGACAACAATAAGGAGAGGGAAACAAATCGAATGGAAGGACGACCAGTCGCTCTCATCTATTGTTACTTGCAGGCTGGCCTCATATTCGTGTGGCCATCGCAGATGATGAAAGATTTTTATCAGAAAAGGTTTTGCTTTTTCTTATCAGTATACGTGTCGTTCCATCACAGTCAGTACGTGATTCTTGCAGAGTGTGGAAGTGAAATGAGGAAACTAAGCTCAGTAAAGTGTGAGTGCTAGTCTGTCTGTGTGTGTGTGTGTACTTGGGTGTAGCGAATATAAGAAATACTCTAATGAATAGCATAAATTTGTTAACAATGGACACCTTTGTCAAGACACACAGACAAACACACACATTATTCTTACAAAAACATAGGGCAAACAATAGGATTGGACGATATTTCATTTTACTTTGTTTGTTTTCTTTTGGCGAAGTTGATACTATCCAAATTGGAAATTGGGCTATCGAGAATTCGGTGTGGTACTGTCTAGCATATGCTGCATACAATGTCCACATATTATATTTTATATTGTTTGCGAAACACTATGTTTGTACCTTTCACGTTTTATTTGTATTGTTATGTGAGTATGTCTCTGATATAGTGCGCCTAAGGTAGTATCTGCTGAAAAGTAATAAATAAAATTGAGTCTTGCAAACCCGCGTTGTTTTTCACTCATTGTGTTTTTTAGAACTCTAACTAATAAACAACAGATAAAGTTTTAAGTGTATACAAATAGTGAAAATGCGACCGCTCGCTGGCCTCCTTACATTTTTACTTTTCCTTTGCCTTATTCACACTTGTATCGGTGACTCCCGTCGTGAAATGGTTTTGCTCTTCAAAGGTGGCGAAACGGAGGTTCCATATGAAGATGAAAGTGGTAAAATAATAATGCGCAAACCGCTTTCATTTCGTATTCCAGCGTTTGTGGGTGGAGTGTTCAACAATAAAGAATTTCTTGCGGTTTTTTGTGATGCGCGTTACAACGGTTTTTCGGACTGGAGTTTCATTGAGGCAGCGGCCAGGACAAGCTATGGAGACTACAGAAGGTGGAGTGATGTGGAGATATTTGCCAAAAACACACGGGTGAGCGAAACACACTCAGTTGTGGGAGACATCACAGCCGTAATGAATGGAAACAAAATCTATGCGCTTGCTCCACACTGGGACGAATCAACAGATGTATGGGCTTTTCAACAGAGTAATGTAGGGTGGAACCCCTTAATGATTGTTGGGACTGTCATGAATTCCACGGAGTTTGACGACGGTGTATCTATAAAATGGGACGATGGAATTTCCATAAAGGATGTACTTCCAGGAACTGTACTTGGGGAACCAGGCTTTCAGTTCATTGGTGGAGTGGGTAATGGCGTAGTTACAAAGAACGGTACAATTGTCTTTCCCATTCAGGTAGCAAATAACAAGAAAGGTTTTTCGTCTTCCATCATGTATTCGACTAATGATGGCTCTAAATGGCAGATGGGGGAAACAACAGAAGCTGGCATATCGGAGTGCAGCGTGGTCGAGTGGGGCGATGGGAATTTGATTCTCGTTTCCCGAAGTGATGGGGGACTGCGCAAAGCATACGAGTCGAATGATCTGGGGACGACATGGAAAGAGTCCACAATGTTCTCGCGAGTGTGGGGCAATGACCCAAGCCGCACTGGAGTTGGCAGCCAGGGCAGTGTCATCACAGTCCCAGTGGATGGAGAAGATGTGTTGCTTTTTGCGCATCCACTGAATAAGAAAGGACGGTACTCTCGGGACAATCTGCTGTTGTGGGTGAGTGATGGGCAGCGCATAGTGTGCGTTGGGAGAATCAGTGAAGATTTCAAAGGAAAGAGCTCTGGGTATTCCATATTGGCCCATGTTGGCGATAATCTCTACAGCGTGCACGAGATCAATCCGTTTGCCGATTGGCAGAGCCGAGGAACTAAACGTAATCCATTGGACAGAGTTATTGCATTCAGTCCCCTTCCGCACCTTTTTGAAATTGTTAAGAAGACAGTGCGCGCGTGGAGAAAACAGGACGCGAAGCTTCAAACGAAAGGCATTCCAACGGAAGGGCTTGTAGGGTTCTTGACTGATAGTGACACTGATGCTGTGTGGGCAGACAGGTACAACTGCATGAGCGCCAATGTAAATGGCGCCACACGTGTCTACGGAGGATTTCGTTTTAATACCACACCCGGCAGTGGTGCGCAGTGGCCTGTGCACAGCCAAGGACAGAATCAGGTTTACAGTTTCACCAGACAACAGTTCACAATTGCGGCTACAGTAACGATTCACGCCACAACTGAGGGTGAAGATGACTTGCTGTTTGGGGCCAGTGCGGATGCTGAAGGAAATAGGGTGGTGATTGCGCTTGGATACACACAGGAAAAGAAGTGGTACGCAGTGGATGCTAATGATGAGAAGATTACTACAGAAACACCGCTTGAGCTGGAGAAGGAGTACCATGTTGCTCTTACATTTGCAAATGGAGTGGGTTCTGTGTATGTAGATGGTGTGGACATCTCAAATGGTAACTTAACATCGAGCAGTACAGTCTCGATCAACCACTTCTACATGGGCGGGATTGGAAAATCCTCAACAGCAAAGGGAATTTCGTGCACAGTGGAGAATGTACTGCTGTTCAATCGGGCTTTGACCCAAAATGAAATCTCCGGACTCTCAAGTGTGTCCAGGAATGGTAAACTGAGCGAGCCAATGCCAACTGAGGAACCCATAATTGCACCAGAGGATGAAGAATCCACATCAGCGACAGAACTCACAATTGCACCAGAGGATCAAAAATCCACATCGACGACAGAACTCACAATTGCACCAGAGGATCAAAAATCCACATCGACGACAGAACCTAATGTAAATTCAGAGACTCTCAGTGAGAGCTTCGGTAATGGATATAGGAAAGGCAAACGAGAGAAAAGTGGTTTAATGGAATACACGGAAACTTCAAAAGCTCCCTCAATGGGTAAAAGGATTTGTAACAAAAGTCTGCCTTACATTCTGCATGAATATCGTGGTGGTACTCCTGCCAAAAAAAAAGCACGCGATAATGTGGCAGTGGTGTCATTGTCCTCTGTTACTTTGATGTGTCTTTTTCACTTTGCAATTGCACTCATGTCGCTCTGAAGAGGTGTGCTGAATTATATGCCGTCTTAAAAGAAATGCGGTTCACTTCTCATATTCAACTTACAAACCACAATAAGGCACAGCGAAAGCACAAACCTAACAGGTTGTATCTATAGAAGTGTTATTTGTGTGGTTTCAGTAGAATTTGTGATGAAATAGTATACTTTTTTGTTGACAAGGCATCCTATAAAAAAAAGAACAACTGTATTATCAGTTATATTAACTTTTCTAACAGGAAGGGAGTAGGGTGCTTTTTTTCTCTTATGTGACATCTGGATTGATTATTTTGCGATGGGAATTAGGGTGAAATACTATATTGTACAAACGCGTAGGTTGCCAGGGGCAAATCTCATATATTGAAGTTTCATTGTGCTGTGTGTTAATGTAAAATACGTGAAAAAAGGCAAAGATCTAAATAAAGTACAAATTATGTACATTCTCTGGGCTATAAAATATAATATGATATAATGATTTGTTTTGTAAAAGAGACATTCATGTATTTTTTTTAATGTAGTAAAAATGAATAAAACATACTTCGTTTGAAATTGTTTTTTTGGAGTTATAAAAAATTGTGATTGCCTGTTTCAAACCACAATTATATACTTTTTGTGGTTATCTTATTATTTGAATAAGTGTTTTAGAAAGGTCTATAAAACGTAATTGAATATATTAATAGAAGTGCACAAATGAGTTTCATGTCGAAATGATATGCTAGACTGTGACTGAGTGCCAATCAGGCACAAACAGAGTGTCTATGAGTAATTTGTGAATCCTATGCGTTAGCGGTGTTTATTAATGAGTGCAAATTGTTTTCTGTCATCGCTATGCATAAATGTGTTGTATTGCGCTTTTGTCATGATAACAAGCTTTACATTAAAAACATTATTTTTACATTGTTTTTTTTTGTAAAACTTGAATATCACTTTTCAAAACCTTTTACTTACACGTGCCTGAGATATATGGCAGAAGATAGGATATGCAATGCTAGCGAACTGTTGAATACAAGAATGGAAAACCATGTTTCTTTGCGTGTGTGTGCTCGTTTCTGTGGAGAAATTATTATTATTTAAGTAAGAACAAAAAGTTATTTGTTAGGATTTATGTAATCAATGTCAGATAGTTCAAATAGATTTGAAAGTTTGCCTGTTTTCCATCTTTTTGGTTTTAATTCTCCGTAACTAAACTAACTGTGGATCATGAAAAGCAAATACAGAAAAAAAAATTTGTCTGAAAGTTTTCCTTTAATTCTGTACTTTTGTATTAAATTATTGAGCCCTATACAAGAAGTGAAAGAGTTAACAACTCATTACAAATATGTTTTTCTTTTTGATTTACAATTGACCAGGAAAAGGATTTATGTCGATTTGCGCTTCACGCTGTTAGGTTCCTAATAATTGCAGTTGCGGCGTCTTTTATTAGTAGATTCAGTTTCAAGTTTTAACGGTTACAAAAAAAAGTTTCGTTGATTTGACTGTTGTTTCTGTTCTGCTGTGAACAGAAATGGCTCTGCGTACAGTACAACGCATATGTATGTTGGTTTCTAAAAAAAAAAGTTTTTTTCTAATTTGTTTTTGAAAAACACTTTTGTAAAGCAACCGTTTACTGTGCTGGGCCAAAGCTTTGTTTGCAGGCGTTAAGTCAAACTGAAAAATTATATATATAGCATTTGCTAAGAGGGATAGCTTTGCTCTCTTATTGCTCATTTATATATATATATATATATATATATACTGATAAATATTGAAGTAAATTTTTTTTATTTATATATGTATGTGCTTTGTTTTTTTTTCTTTCTTTACTACGCATAAGGAATACGCTGTCGTGTCGCACTGTGGACAACTGCTATTGTGTTTTACTGCGAAGGATTCTTTTTCCATGTATATTGTGTGAGCACTCTGTAGCCAAAAAGAGATTGCGGTGTTTAATGATTCTATTCGTATTCAGTAACCATTAGGAAGTACGTTAACTGGAATGTTGATTAGATAAACACTTTTCACGTAATTCGGATGCAAGCTGTGACGTACTGGTAATTCCTTCAATTTTTATTTGATTGCACATGAGAAAAATGTGGTTTTTTTTTCTGCACTCTATGCGAAATTATGAAATGAATTGCTGCGCCATATAGTTATTGTGTTCATCTTCTTTTTTTTAGTTTTTTAGTGCGTGGCGTTTAAATGTCTCTGTTTGAAATCATTTCGCATAATTTAAGGCAATACACACCTGATGTACTATACGATGGTAAACGATTTTTTATTTAGGAGAAACTTTTTCTGGCATTTTTTTTGTTTTGTATTATTATTTATTTCCAATCTGGCACTCTGGAAAAAAAAAGAAACAAAGTTACAGATTAGAGATGTATGTTTCTTTGTACCTGAGATCCTTTGGACAATGTTAGGCTTTACCTAATTGCTTTTAAAATTATAAGAAACAAATTACATTTGCAAAAAAAAATAGTTAAAAGAATAATATTAAACAAATGTTTTGAGATACCAATGTGTGACAGAATTCTGTCCTCTGTCAGCACGGCATATCTATTGGAGTGATTGCGTATAGTCAAGAGAGTTTAATAACAAACAGGAGAACAAAAGTATTACCAAAGTTTAGGCTGCGTACCGGCATTTGACTTGAACACGGTGCTTCAGTGCAGTTTGTGTGTTATTAAAGCATTGTGGCTGCTGTGGAGAGCGCATAGAAAAGATATGTGCTGAAGGAGTGATGACTGAACTTCCAACGAGGTGTAACAGATAAACTCGTCCAATGCTAGTGCTGTGCGTATTGAATCAGCACATGTTATATAATAACTTTACCTCAATAGAAGTGATAGGAGAAACAGAACAATGACGTGTCATTGTAATCCACCTTATGAATGAGTGGAAGCCCACCACATACAATATAAATGAAAGCAAAGCTTACTGGTGAGCTAAAGCAGAAATCGTGTCTTGTTGCAAAACATTCTTTTGACTGCACTTTGCACTTCATCAGTTTCCCCGAGTACTTTATTTGGCCAATGGTGATGATGACATGTTCCTTTGTGTGCCTCAGTACATAATGGACCTGCGATTCTTCCCACTGCGTAACGATAGTTATGGTGTATGTACTGTTGAGAATGACATTGTAAACAATGCAGCAAAGTTTTGTATAAGAGTGGTTATTTCTTCATTTTGTTTATGAATCTATTGGAGCACGTTTTGCTGTATAAATTAATACAAAGACGTTTTCTTTAATACCATATCGAAAGCTGATAAACCTTAAGTTTATTCTTGAAAGTATAAAGCATGATTATATTGTGGGGAATCTTGTTTTGAAGCTAGGAGTGCATCCATATATTTTTTTCTTGCAGCTGTGGATTTGGGATTTATGGACCTTTTTGTGTGTTTGTGTGTGTAAATTGTCCTTTGGAACTTGAGTGGTACTTGCTTTATAAGCCACTTTGTGCTAAAACCGGACGATACGCAAAGCCACACTCATAAACAAAGAGAATTTTGTGTTTTATCCAGAATATTTTTTTCTGAGAGATAGTGGTACTTGGAAGAAGAACTCTTATTTTTATGCTTTATTTTTGGGGGGTGCAGTCATTGACCACATACAATTCGTGCATAATTGTTTTTTTTTCTCTGAAGTAGGGAGAGGATCCACTCTGTACTAATGGCAGCCCAGTGCCTTCTCTTAGGCACAGGACTATGCCACTGCATTCATAGTGTACTCTTCAGGACCCTTAGGCCAAAGGAACACTTGTTCGTTTGATGCCTACTGCAGTGGGACGGCAGGGAATTGGGTTTCGCATTACAGAGACTAATATGCCATGGAATCAAGGTGGAGGTGGGGGCAGCTATGCTAAGGATAGTCATTGAATGTATACTGACAGCAACCCATGGGTTTTCTATGATAAGTTGTACTTAATACAAAATCCCACTGTTATGTGTGCTAGTATCTACTCTATTGCTTTAGTGCGAATGCACATTGTCGTCGACTTTGCATGGAGCCCATCTTGTGTTTCTTTGCACTTTTATTCTTTACCTTAGTATAAGACCCTACACGTGTTTCCGCTTTATTTCTCTCACGTTGTGCAAATGGTTCGCGCTCGTATGTTTGTCTTCTTGTGTATAACATTGTACCCCTTGGCTTGCTTGTGTTTCACATTCGGATGATGGTGGAACTGAAGCGCAAAAAGCTGTTAATGATGCACTAGAGTACAGATATAAAGTGATGAGTGAAGCATTCAAAATATCAGATTGTGCAATGTCTATATTATCTTCTTTCAAAAGTGAGGGGGGGGCAGTACCGCGAAAGAAAGAGTGCAACTAGAGCACATAGCAAATGGGAATGAGAAAGCTGAAGCTGTTGCTCAGAAAGTAAGGAGTGCAACGGGAAATCTTCGCAAAAAGTATTCACATGCAATTGCTACAGCAGAAAAAGTTGAGAATGATAAGAAAGAAGTTTTGTCGGCACAAAAACAGTTAAAGGAGATGGAATCAATGTTTTGGCCTATTGATAAAGTAGGGGTAGACTATACAGAATTCAAAAAGAAAGCTGAAGCTCTCAAAGCTAAGGTGAAAGCAGTGGAACAAACCTTTAATAGAGAAGTGTCACTCTGTGAGGAGTCCAGTTCCCTATTTACTGATCAGGGAAAGCAGATCCAAGTAATTCAACTGGCAAATTACCAAATCGACGCTATTCTTACTTTTGACCAAATTGAGAAAAACTTAACATCTACTGAGGCTCATATTCAACGTACGGTGGAGAAGATGGGTGAACTCAATAAAAGTCTTAAAGACGTAAAGGAACTATACGACAATCCCAATGTGCAGTTACCTAGCAGTATTCATTCCGTGTATACTGCGGCTGAAGAGAAGCTCAATGTAACTGCAAGTGCGGTGGGAGAGGCCACAAAAACAAAGCAAAGTATTCTGGAACGAAAAAAAGAAGCCGCAACTATTCTTGCAGCTATTGAAGGTATAGCCACACTGAGTGATGGAAGTGGTGCAGTAAATAGAGTTAGTGAGGCGGCCGCATATGTTTTTAAAATATATCAAAACACAGAGAAGCAACTGAGCGATGCCTTTACCTCCGTCGCCAAAGCAGCTGATGAGATGAAAGCTGTAGTGAAAACGCTGCCGGGAAAAACAAAGAAACTTCATCATGAGCAAAGCGAAACTACAGAGGACCCATCAGGTACGGAGGAGCCCCACTTACCGCTGAAGACAGAAACAGAGAAATCAAAAGGAAAAACGCTGGAGCGTTCCGAAGGTAAAGAAAACGGGCTATTGAACAATGAGAAAGTACAACAAGCCGTGCAGGGCAAAACGAAACTTTCAGTTCTTGATGGAAATGAGAATGCATGGGCTGCCAGCGGCGACAGTGCAGTGACTGTCTCTCTTTCACTTCTGCTGGCACTCATTGCCTGTGCTGCTATGCACTGAGAGTATCCTATAAGAGATGAAAGGAGTGGTAGAGTAAGGTAGATATTAGTAGTGTGTGCATGTGGTGCATTGTATAGTCCTTTTATGCTTACACTCTTTCTGTTTCTGCCATGTGGGTGATGTCTCGTTTCACACAGCGCGCTTATTAGGCAAAGGGGATTTTACGTTTTTTTTTTTTTTTAAAGTTCATCCATCACTTTCCAAAAAAAAAAAAAAACATATAATATATTTCCATAGACATAGTTCTATCAACGAGCGTCTTTCATGTTATTGTGATAAAACTCTCTTTTTTTTTTGTTGTGCAAAAAAAATGTGTTTCTTGCTTCTATCAATGGACCTGGTGAAACTTTCTTTTCTAAAGGACCATGTTATTAAGGATGAAGTCTTAAAAATGCTCTTGTTAAGTGTGCCCATTGCACCCATTTCTGATAATATCATCTTTTGTTGGGTTTTTCGTTATAAAAGGGAATTACATGGCATCAGTGTCGCGTTTAGGTTTCTGTACCATTGTGGCTACATATTATTACTGGAATCGGACGCATGTGTGCCTCATTGTTTTTTTCTCTTTTGTGGTTTTATTTTCTTCTTCTCTACAGTTGATATTATTCACTTACACGAAAGCTCATGTACATGGATGGTCTGCGACAAAGTGTGATGTTTTCACTTGCGTGCCTTCCTATTGCTGCAGCCCGTGCAGATAGGGATTGGTTTTGTGGAGTCCGGCAAAGGCGCTGCACTTGCAATACGGAGTAGAACTGAATAAACATTTAGTTTTTAGGAGAAAATACAAAAATGGACATCTCGGAGCCTGCACACACTTGTGCAGACAGGAGAGTGGAATCCAATAATGGTAAGTACAAGAGAAAGTTCTCATTAACGAGAGTTGCAAGTGTATTTCCTCCGCAGCGCTATATATGAGAATATATGTCTGTGCCACACCGTACTTAGAACACATGGATGGGGGAGGGGGAAATTACCTTTTTGTTTTATAGATCCTTATACCTTTTAGTCACGTTGGTTGGTGGCGTGTTGCGCAAAGGATGGCAAGTGAAGTCTTAGTCACATGAACCAATACGTTTGGATAATAATTTTGTGTTTTTACCGTAATCTGCAAATGGTGTGTGTGTGAAATTGTCAACAATTCTGCGTAATTACACGTAAGAGCGCTTCCTACTTTTGTATTGTATTTATATTATTATATCATTGCTTACACTAGAGTTTTATAGTAAAGGTACCCAAAGGTTTCTAGTTGATATTTCCTGTTGGTGCAAATGTTACGTTTTCGTGTATTGGGTTTGTTCTCCCTCACACTGTACCTTCTTGTGGCTTGTTTGTGTGAAAGTGCTACTGTAGACGAAGAAGTTGCGAGGGAATCTGTTACGGCCGCACAGGCAGCATCAAGGAAAGTGTTCGAAAAGGCAAAAGATAACCGCAAGGAGGCAGCGGATTTATTGAGAAACGCAGAAACATACAAAAATGCTGCCGAAAGAGCAGCAGTGGAAGTGGAAAAAATGGCACGGGAATATGCGGCAGTTGAATCGATTGCTAAAAATGCAAAGAAAGCGTCGGAAGAGGTTCGTACACTGTATTCAAAAGCTTTTCCTTTGGCACAAAAAATCACCACTGATATGCAGAAATTGTTTTTAAGAGCTGAACAGTTCAACAAGGAACGAAATTCCTTGTGGAGTCATCCAGGTTCATCAAATGACTTTTCGAAAACGAAGAGTAAAGCCGACGATCTCAAATCTCGTGCGGAAAAATTGGACAAAGAAATTACTGATGCATTACCCAAACTTCAAGAAGCACTTGTTGCGCAGAAGGATATGCCAAAACTCGTGGAGAATGCCAAAGTGGCAAATAACTATGCCGAGGCTATTGTTTCTGTTGCAAAAATTGAGATGGCACTGAAGTCTGCTGAGGCTTACATTAAGGACACAGAGCAGACGAGTGCTGAAACAAATTCTACTATTACAGAAATGAAGAAACTTTACGACAAAGCCCCTGGTGATCTAGTTATGTACGTTACTTCGTTTTACTCATTGGCAGAAGCTGAGATGAAATCTGTTTCCCGTGCACTTGGAGAAGCACAGAAAGCAAAGCAAGAGATGCTGGAACTAAAAACAAATGCCAATAGTGCTCTTGCAAAGGTTGCGAAGTCAACCAAACTTGACAACGCCGAAAAGGAGGCCACGACTGCGAGTTGGGCCGCTAGTGAAGTTAAAAAGAAATTGGAAAAGATAAAGGAGCAAATGGAATCCGCCAAGTCATCTGCCGTAAATGCGGGCTATCAGAATAACAATTTGGTGAATGCGCTAAAGAAACGAAATATTAAAAGTGGTGCCTCACAAGCCACTGACACAGCTAACCCATCGGGCAGTAACAAAGAGACACAGGCAAATGGCACTCCAGACCAATCAACAAAAAAAGACACAGGGCATTCAGCAAACGAGAAAAAAAGCCAAAACGTTGAGGACGGAACGAAAAGCAAACTGAATGGGAAAGCACTTCCCGCAACGGATGCAGGCAGCGTCAGTGCAGTGACTGTGTCTGTTTCACTTCTTTTGGCACTGATTGCCTGTGCTGCTCTGCACTGAGGACTTTGCATACGACAGAGTGTTTGGTGTGGAGGGGGAATAGGCAGTAGTAGTCACTAAGAGTAAATATCTTCTCTGGGATAATTAACGCTGCTCTTCTTCTATTACCTATCCAATATGGTTATATAGAAATATGATGAATGCACGCATTTTTTTTTTTGTTTGGGCATTGTGTATATATTTCTACTTCACTCCCCAATATACATAAACGTTCTGTTTGCGTATGCAGAAAAAAAAGACTTGGTTTTTAATTTTTAATTTTTTGGTAGAAATTATCTTTTTAAACAGCACCGCTGATTTTTTTTATTCCACTAATACAACGGCTGATAATATTTTTATTCTGAAGAAGAAGGACAAGGAAGAACTGTAAGCAAAAATATGAACTTTATGGTAAATATTTGCAACCTTCACCTTTTTATGAGGGGCGGTCGCTTTTTTTTATCTTTAAAGAAAGAAAGAATCATACAGATTCTACCGACTTTACCACACACCATTGTGGCTGTTATATCCAATGTGTAGTATTGGCTGTATTCTATTGTTGGAATTGGAAGTATGTGTTTCTACTTTGCCCATTTCTTTGTTTTCTGTTGTAGTGATAGTTTTCCTCTTATATACGAAAGCTCAGTTGCATGGATGGTCTGCGGCAAAGTGTAATGTTTTCAATTGCGTGTCTTCCTGTTGTATCTGCTCTGTGAGCTGGCTGGTACGGCATATGCATTGCCTTGGCGAGCTGATATTGCTGCAAGCAATTGTGCAGACAGGAGAGTGGAATCCACCAGGACTCATAAGCCAATTGACGGCATATTACCGCAATACAGTGAGGATTGCTGCATCTATGATAGTGATTTTTGCTCCATGCGCAACTGGAGGTGCATAAAGCACAGAACCTGACGATGCTGTTCATCTCAATGTCGCATCAGATGCTTTTATCTTATATTAATAAAAGCGGAGAGTGAGCATGAAGAGAGCAATGTAGATATGGTATGTGGCAACTTCAGAGCTACGGCCATATATCGGTGTTGGAAAATGTCTGTCACTATTTCTGCAGTTGCAAGTGTGCGGAGAGCGTATACTCCCCACACACAAGAATTATGGAATGTCTTGGATTGCATGCGATAGCCAAATATGGTAAGTTTTCTGTGGCACAGTGTTGTTTCTGTATGTTGTTTCGGACTATGGTTATACAAACTGTTACTTAAAGCTGTTATTATCCACTAATGCATGTTGACTGTGTAGTAACTTCATTATGTATTGGAGGGACTGTGGGTGACGAAAAAGTATGAACATTTATTCATGAGTTTGGTGAATGTGGCTTCAATGCCTGTATCTGTCGTAGGGATTTATCGGTGTCGCTTTGTTTCATATATGATGCTCTGAGGAAGTAAATAAAGCGTTGCTTGTTTGAATGAGACAGTCATTGCTGAGAGGTCAACGATTACAGAGTGCAATTAAGAACACAGAAGAAGTGTGTAGTGATGCTTTAATGTCATGAGGTGCAAACGGAGGATGTAACCTTTGTGGGAAAAAGTACAATGAAAAATAAGTTATCAACTGACTCAATCTGCTGTGCGGCAAGGAAGATAAGTCATAAATACATTGGTTTTATAATTAGACATGGTAATAATGGCAGTACAGTATTGAAGAAGATCCTCCTTTCGCATCTTTCTGTTATTTATTTAAAAAATCAACATGGAGAAGTTTCACATACAGGACGTAATGAATTCCACTTTATAAAAAACATTAATTGGGAGTTCTATGATGTGAAAGTGACTTTTACACATTTTAGGAGATTTTGAAGAAAATGTCAACTGAGATAGGGCTTCCTTTCTTTATCCTTGGGATCCAATCTTTTTGCTATTAACTTTACTTCTGCCTATATCTGTCTTAAGTTCTTACAACTAAGTGAGGACGAAGTATTCGCGCTTTAAAGGGGTCTTTTAAAATAGAAATTGTTTCTTTTATTATGAAGTTTACACATTGCACGGATGACATTTGTTCCGTATACAAATGGCCATGAGAGGTCATTGGATCTTTACTGAGAGAACAAATCCGCGTACATTGCCCCCATGTCTGTATACGTTACGTACTTGGGAAACAACGTAGCCTCTGGAGGAAGAAGAGACAGCAATTTTTAAAGAATGTGGTTTGGTGATCACCCAATGGAAATGTAGCAAAGGCGTGCGTTGATTCATCACTAAAAGGGTATATTCAATAATGTACGATTCCTCAATTTACTCAATTTTGAAACTCGCAAGCTGCGGGCTTTATTGAGTGATTTCCTGGACCCATGAAACATGCGAGCACAAACCGCTAATTGGCGACAGCACTTGGAGCACAATATTGACTCAGACTCAGTGAAGCTCCACGCTCGAGAAACGCAAGTTAACAATAGAGAAACATTGAGCCAATGTTAGAGAAGCCTCGTTATCTGCCCAGCAGTAGGAGCTAAGGACGACACGGTCTCCACCACAAGAGGAATCTAATATCACTAAAGCCGAGTTGGCGGAAACCCGCAAACGTTTAGTTCGGCGCGAAGCGGCTGTGGCAGAGGCGGAAAGGAAGCTGTCCTCGGCACCAATACACACAATCAGAATTATATTCTCAGAAGTGATATACAGAACGTAAGGTAAACTTGAACTTTGTTACACATTGAAGCCTCCATACCTGCTCTGAGGTCTGTTTTTATACGGCGTTACTTACGCAATGAGTCAGTAAGCACACAAGGAAACCACGGAGGTAATCACACTTCTCCCACTCATAACAAGAAACGGGATCAGATGAGTCCTATTTATGAAAATAACATGGGTGCTATTTGCTATTAATTTCGTGCCTTTGACATATGTATATGTAAGTGTATGTGTGTTTGTATTATGAGTTTGTCAGTAGTGTCGATGGGAGAAGTTTTTTTTTTTGTTTTATTCTTGCATTTACCCCGAAGGGATGGTACGGCCATCACCAGCGTCACGTTGCACTATGTTATCGCTTTGCTTCTGTGTGTTCAAATACCTAAAATTTAGATGCCTTCTCTATACTTGTATCTCGCCGGTGAAGTTAAGGTAACTTCCCCGGCCGGATTACCCCGGGCCACTCACCGTGTCTCGCGTAAGTCTCTAGGGGAGGCGTGTCTTCGCCGCTTCCTGGGGGACTCCATGTCTGACGTCGAAGTGAAGCCCTCGCTGGGCCGAATCATGTACCGCAGAGGGGGGAG
>JASANW010001184.1:0-16618 GCA_030849725.1 Trypanosoma boissoni
CAGTGTCGCCCAGTTCCGCACCGTGACCGAGTAAATTCCCTGCGAGCACTGCTTCCTTAATCACTTTAACTTTCGTTACGCCCTGTGCATGCTGTTTCACCGTATCTGCGACAGACTGCTGTGGTTTTATCTTTTTCGGTTGACTTGATGTAGCAACTTGTTCTCCATCGGATTTACCACTTTGCAATATGTTTGGTACTTCAACCTTTGATTGTACCGCGTGTTCATGTTTCGGCTCACCCGTAGTCTTAGTGATTGAGGTATGTGAGTCTTTATGTATTAATTGTTGTGAAGAAGAAGTGAGATGAGGCATTTCTTTCTCCGACGATGTCACTCTTTTGGTCGCAAATTCAACAGTGTGTTTATCTTTGTTTTTCTCTATTTCACTGAGCGCATTTACTTTATTCTGTTTTGCATTCTCGGCATGTCTAGTGACTAACGCCAGAACCTTCTTTAGTTCTTCAACCTTTGTCTCAAACTCGCTAAAGGAGCTTTTAGCACTGTTTACATTTCTCAATCTGGTTTCAAAAGTTGTTTCCTCTTTCGCCTTTTTAAGCTCAGTATTGATTTTCGTTTTTAGGTTTTGCATTTCTTTCACAGTCTGCTTTGCCTTTTCATATTCACTTGAAACTGTTGAAAAAGAAGTTTCAGCACTTTCATACATACCACCAATGTTTTTAGTTAAATGCTTAGAGTTGGTCTCTTTTAGTTCCTTAACCTTCCCAATAGTGACACTCATTTCATTTTTCTTAATCTCTATTTGAGCAACAGTTTGCTCAGCAGACTTCAACAGCGAAACCATTCTGGCAGCATTGAAGATAGCATCGACATGGTCCTTTGCTAATATAGTTTCGTTCTCAAGTTTTTTCATGGTAGCCAGTGAAGAACGAAGGTTGTTAATAGGTTCTGATTCATTGTCCATTGATTCTTTCAACTTTTGCGCTTCACGTTTTGCAGCGTCAGCATTCTCCTTCAGTGATAAATAACTACCTTCATCAGACATAAGAACCAATCTACTAAGTCCGAGTCTCGCATCCAATTTTTCAGCTTTTTTCAATTCTGCTTCCCTATGAGAAATAAGTTCATTTCCTACCTTAACGGCCTTTTCATACTCTTCTTGAAGCGTTTTCAATGCATCACTTGCTTTCTCAGCAATTTCGTGAACTTCAACATTGATATTTGCTGCTTCTTTGACTTTAGCTTCCACACCCTCTGCATTGAGCTTCATTTTGTCAGCATTTAACAATAAACCTTTTGCGTTAGCAATATCTCCTTTCGCTTTCTTCAACACTTCATCTACTATTACTTCCGCATCTTCACGAGCTTTCCTTCCATCGGCTTTGTAATCGGCACTTGCCAACAAACACACCACAAGGCACAGTGCAATTGCCAAGAAAGGAAATACACGCGAACAATCCATTTGCACCAGAGGAGAATAATAAAACTGTAAACTTTGTAGGCTTTTATACTGGTGCAAAAGAGAGAAAAGGAGCAACAATAAAATAAATAAAACCTAAATATGAAAAGTGGTGATGTTTACATATGAAGAAAGTATCAGCAACTAAAATGCACAACAGTGGCATATTATGGTAAACAATAAAATATTAGCAAATCCAAACTCTGACTATCAGTACTACTGCGGTGACTCTCTATGGGGCAGCAGACCAACTCCAAGCGATTCCAGAGTCTTAGAATCTTTAGAAAACAAAACTCCAATTCTCTGCTGTACACATGCAGTAGGCATTGTATGGCATACACACACAATCAGACAGTGAGTGGCAGAGGTGTATTGCACATTTAGCAAAACCGTAATTGGGACATATCGGTGTGCCCCAACAAGCAACAGATTCCACTCTATGATCACCACATGTTGGCCCAAGCGTAGCTGATATATCAGATGCTCTTCAACTCACTATGGGGCCGTTGCGCCAGTAATAAAGGGGAAGGAGTAAATCACGAAGGACCTTTCGTGCACAATAGAATTACAAAGGAATGGAACTGCGAGCAGCCAGCCTGGAGAAGTGGCATTGCAAACTACGGACACAGAAACAATAAAGTGAAAACAGTACAGGAACAAGCCATACTTAATTGCTGCTCAGAGAGTATAGCACATCAGGCTTTCGGGTTTGGACCAATAGTCTGAACTATGCAGAGCTAGTACCCAAAACTGGTATACCAAGAATCAATTATGGCGTCTCTGACAACACACCTTCCTATTCCATACAGTATCAGTGGTGCGTTTTATACGACCGCAAGAAAGGCAACGAGTGTCCTCAATCGTGCTTTCACATCCTCAGAAACCTATCCAAGCCAAAGACATATCCAACAGGATGTACAAGACTCTTTCGGCTTTACTCTTCTTCTCGTGTACCCGTTCTCTTGTCTCTTTTCCCAACACCCACAAAATACCGAATGCGCAATATCCCTCATGTCCCTAAGGTGTGAGAGATTCCTCCCAATTTACACTATTTATTCCACACTCATATTACATTGAATTACACAATCCACAATAATGATTCTACAGGCCAGAGCTCCAGTACCATCCACAGTACAGAGCTAATCCATCGAGAACCCTCCGAGTGACATATACCTTGTTCAACCGCCAGGGAGTCCCCCTTAATACTAACTTCAGTAAGTTTTGAGCAAGCACTCCTGTCTGCATAGACACTCGTCAGTCATGACAGTTCATGTGACACGCTTGTATCCTTCTGAATACATNACTCCTGTCTTCGTATACATTCGACAGTCATGACAGTTGTTATGATGCGCTTGTATCCTTCTGTATAAATGGGCTCTAATATATCTGTTGCTAGCAAAGGTGTGGGAAAGCCTCTACTATACTACTCGAAAGAGTCAGGCTACCGACGGGATTGATACCATCGGTGTAAGATATTCACTAGCTTGTTATATTCTGAAGTTGAATGAAGCACAATGAAAACCAAACAATTGTATAACTGAAACCTATAACTCTCTACACAACAAACGATGAAAATAGGAAAAAGCATAATAATGATAAAAACGACAAATACCCTCCTAAGAGTCATAATTTAGTGATGGACATTTGGGGTTGACCCTCCAACATACCCTTCACAAAATTATAATTCACACCCTAACAGTATTCTTGATATTACGTAGCCCACTCAATCAGTTACCCCCACATACAACATAGGTTTTTCCAATTGCATGCTCACATGGACACCACCATATGTGTGTGGCCTCCGCGAAGCACTGCGCACAGGGCACCAGGAGGAGTCCACACTCGGAAACTCAAAGGAAAGAAAAAGCAAATGTATAATAAAAGCACAGAATTATTATTGTTAAGTGTAAGCCCATAGAAACAGTGGGGGACACACAGTCCCACACTGTCCCTTAATATATTATTCACCACTCACTACCACAGTCACCCCACCCACGACTCTAGTGTGCTGGTGCGGCAACCGCCACGGCGAGGGTGGCGAGTGCTGCGAGGGCGAAGAGCGAAGAGCTGCAAAGGATGCCGTCTGTTTTGTCTACTGCATGATGAAGTGGTAGTGCCTGGGATACAGTGGATAGAAAAGGCTTCGGTGCGGTCAAGGTGCGCTTAGTAGTGGTGGGATAAGCTGTGTCCTGTGGCATCTCTATTTCTGTTGTCGGATCAAGTCTATTCTCAGCACCCGGTAAAGATATCGTTGTTGCTTTGGCATTATCTGTATCAGGTGGAGTTTGTGAGAGCGCAGGTGATGTCTTGCTATCAGTGGCTTTCCCAGCAGCTGTGGGGATCTTCGGTGAGGGTGTCTTATCTGTTGGTACCTTATGCTTAAGGAGTTCCCGTGCTGAAGTGGTTGTACCAGTACCTTGATTAGTTGTTGAGGCGTGCTTTCTCATTGTATTCACTGTGGCACTGCTCTCACTGTGTACTTCGTCGTCGACGTGGACTCTTGGAGTAGGTGATCTGTTACCCGTAGGTAACCGATCTGTGCCCAGCTGCGAAGTATGTACATTCTTTTCATTGGATTCAACTGAGTACCTGTGACGCCCTGTGGTGGAGATGAAACTCCAATTTGTCGTGGAGCTTTTCCGTTTTCTCTTCCCTCACCTTCACTCTCATCTATAGGTTGGATACGTGATGGGGGCTCTTTACCGGATGCTGTTGCAGGGTTTCCTGACAGCCCTGCTACCGTCATTGGATCTCCTTCCGTATCGGGTAAAGCTGATTCAGTTTGTTGAAGATTGGGATCACTTCCAACTTTCATACTTGGTGAAGACACTGCTTGATTTGACATAATAGACGGTGTACTTGCAGCTGATGAGGAGCCATGCACGGATTCTACATGAGGTGTGACTTGGAGATTTTCAGCGGCTGCCGTCGATGTTGTTGTATCATCTGTGTTCTCTAAAGCTGGTGAATCCTGTATTGCAGATTTACTAACAGTGGTAGTCGTGGTCGTTGTTGTATCTTCTGAAGTATTTTCTGGATTTTCTTTTTTCAAAGAATCACCACCACTAGTAGCAACGCACCCACACACCACCACGCAAAGACATAGTATCACCAAGCACAAAATAACGCGCATTGTTGCAGAATGTATCGCTGTAAAATCTAACTCGTCCACAAACTAAAAACAACAAATAGATCACAAAAGATACAGTACCACGAAATGCCACAATGTGAAACAACACATCAGTTCTCTACAAACTGTAAAAAGAGTACCTTTTACGCAGCCCTTCAAGTAGTTATAACACAACTCACAATTCAACTATTAGCATTATATAGCCCAATCAATCAATTACCCCCATCCAAGAGATTCCTCCACCTGCATGCTCACGTGGACACCTACATCTATCTGTGGCCTCCCCGAAGCAATTCCCACAGGGCACCGGGAGGAGTCCCCTAGAAACCTAAAGGATAGAAAAAGCAAATGTATAACCCAAACACATATAATTATGGTTGTTTAGTGTAAGCCCATGGAAACAGTGGGGACACACAGTCCCACATTGTCCTTTAATATCATTCACCACTCACTACCACAGTCCCCCCACCCACGACTCTAGTGTGCTGGTGCGGCAGCCGCCACGGCGAGGGTGGCGAGTGCTGCGAGGGCAAAGAGCGAAGAGCTGCAAAGGCTGCCGTCCGCCTTCTCCACAGAGTTAAGTATTGGAAGCGCTTTGGACACTGGACGTAAAGGCATTTTCTGATCCACGTTTTTCTCAAGATTTGGTATGTTTACTGGTGTTGTTGTGGAATCAGGTTTGGTTTTGGTAAGTGATTTTTCGTGTGATGTAGTCATCGTATGACCCGCAGGAAAGAGATCTTTGGTTGTGTCGTCCGGGGCCTTATCCTCATTTCTTGTATCGGTAGGGGAAGAGATCTGTTCCGGACGCTTTGCCGTTTGTGCCATTGAAGGTATTCTTGAATCTGGGGTGGCAATACCTTTGCTTTTGTGTTCTGGCGAAACGTTGGCGGCTTCACTTGGAGAGTCATTTCCATTAGTCTGACGACTATCGCTGACTTGTGTTTTCTTTGTGTCCTCCGCATCAGTTTTGCTCGCAGAATTTATTGAGGACACTGTCGTGGTTGGTTGGTGAGTCGTGCCAGCGGTATGCTGAATGCCACCTGCTTGCCTCTGCTGTTGACTCCCCACTGTAGTACTTGTAGATGTTTCTTTCGACACACCCATACCATTACTAGTTGTTGACGGTGTTACTGTCGTGGAGGAGGAAGTCGATCCATTTCCGTTCATCGAACTTAGTGACTTCTTGTCCGATTGATTATCCTTAGCCTCGTCTTTATTTTCGTTATTGGATACTGCTAAGGTCGCTGTATCAGCTGTAGTTGTGCTAGTTGTTTCATCATCATCCTCATTATCACTTGAGGTATCTGTTGCCTGTGTATTCTTAGGAGCCTCCGCAGTAGCAACACACTCCCACGACACCAGACACATGGCAAACATTAGCAGAAACACAGCAAGGCGCATTGCTAAAGACTTATCGATAACTTAAATTTAATGGTATACCTCCGCTTGAATCTAAAGGAGAAATGCAAAGAAGTAAATCCTATAATAGATGTTAATAAATATATATATATATACATTTTTTACAGGGTTGTTTTCTCCATACACTAAGACAGTAACATTGTGTCTACTGAGAGTAATTATATCTACTAACACCCCCTACAATTCAAAACCATGGAATATTATTTTCTCTTGAGATACATTCTACTCGCCTAGTAAAGTACCTTTTGTATATCGTATACGATGCTGTCAGTTGCAGAATGCCTGTTTTGAGTATACATCTATACAGCAACCCTCCTAGATGCACAGGTGCTCTATACTTCTCTACTGTGCAGTGGTTCCTCGAGGAGCGCAAATTTTCACTGTCCACTCCTCCGTGAGAAGCCCATGCTATGTGCAGTTGCTGTTGTACTGTTAGGCACATGCAGTGCATTATGATGTCATCGTACTATTCCCTAGCACTTCATCACGCAGCAATGCTGCTTGACTGCAGGCAATACAACTGCTCAGTCATAGCCTAATTAAATGCTGCAGGTTAGGCAATATACTCTGCAATAAGCGGTGCAAGAGACACATCGAATTTGCTTTGAGCACTAGATAGCGATATAATTTTATATTTACATTCCTTGTCATATCGCTAGTTCAAAAAATGCCTTTCGGGGCAGACGTTTCATCACTGGTGATGGTAGACATTGAGGTCTTTACCTAGGTCTTTGTTACAAACACAATAACATATGTTGTTGTAACATTTATCGAAGATTTCTCATTAGCCCTATACTCGATAGTTTTGAAAACATTTTTTGAGAAATCATCGTTGACTCCAACACTGCCCATATTTAGCTCCTCAGTGGATAGTGCTGTTACATTAACAGTTAGCTATCGTGAACATGCTTTCTGGGTCGTTACTTCACTTTAAATCTCATAATTTACAGAGACCCATATCCCTTGCGGAGCACAAATGTACTTTCCGGAGGCTTAATAAGACCTTTTATAAGGCAATACATTCTTTTTCATCTGTTTCCATTGGTAACACTTTTGGAACATGCAGCAGCTTTCATACCCCGTGGCACTTACACGGATCACTTTTTTAGCCACCGTATCATATCCTATCATTTCAGCTGATATGGCTATATGGATATTTCCGGCTCATATGCACGCTTGACATTCTAAAAAAGGTCCTTCATACATCGCCACAGTTTTGTAACTATTCGTGTACGTAGTGTTGCCTCGTTAATCACTGTTTAATAGCTCTCATGGGATATCTTCACTTCCGCCTACAACTCGTAGAACTCGAACTTGCATCAGAATCCGCAACCTACGTTCACACAGCACACAGTCTCACACAAAGAGCAGGACACATGGCTGACCACTGTACCACACCTACATAAGTCTTCTAGAACTATAAAGCAAAGTAAAACAAAACAAATATATAACCAATACACAACATAGAGCGCGCACACCAGCACGATATATCAAGTAACATTAGAATTATAATTTGATAGGCCGCCATTCCTAAATAATAATCAAACTCAAAATCACCTTTTTATCATTATGTAGCCCAATGAATAACTTCCCCCGACACAGACAATATAGGTTCATTCAATTACATACGCAAGTAAACAATATCATGTATGTGTGGCCTCCTCGAAGCACTTCCCACAGGACAAGAAGAGGAGTCCACCCGGAAACCCAAAGGATAGAAAACGCAAATGTGTATAACCCAAACACACAGTTATGATTATTTAGTGTAAGCCCATAGAAACAGTGGGGGACACACAGTCCCACATTGTCCCTTAATATATTATTCACCACTCACTACCACAGTCACCCCACCCACGACTCTAGTGTGCTGGTGCGGCAGCCGCCACGGCGAGGGTGGCGAGTGCTGCGAGGGCGAAGAGCTCCAAAGGATGCCGTCTGTTTTGTCTACAGAGTGATGGAGTGGCAGCGCACTGGACACAGTGGATAATGGCGAGGAGGTCTTTTTGGTATCCACTGGAGAAGCGATGTCATCTAGTATCCGTTCTTCGGTTGTCGAGTCCACCTTACTTTAAGTGCCTGTATGTGGGACATTTGTTGTTTTGGCACCATTGGTTATACCTGTATTTATGGGTGCGTTCGTAGCTATGTTGCTATCAGGTTCCGTTTCCGTGGTTACTCCCACACCTGTGCATGGCAGTGTATGGGGCGAATGCCCAAATGTTGCAGCGACAACTGGGGAGGATTTTGTATCAGTGTAACGCACACCATTGCATAATTCACAGCTTTTTGTATGTGTATGTTGAGCAGACAAACTATTCTGGAACCCGTTGTTGGTTTGCACAAGATGTCGGTGCGGCTCACTTCCTTGCGGTTGTGGTGGGATTGGTCCACTAGTTTGTTTCTTAGTAGTTGACATTTTCATTGTTACTTTCTTGTTTTGTGATGTGTTCTTAATAGCATCCCGAAGACCTGTTGTGCGCGCTCTATCCGATATGGTATTCACATGTGGTGTTCCCCCTACTGAGGGATGCGGGGTACGTTCATTCGGAATATTTTCTTGAGCATCTCTGTCTGATTGCGCACCAACACTATTATTATTATTTCCTTGTACACCTGGTGGGTGAAATGTCTCTTATTCAGATGTACTTAATGACGGAGCCGCTCCTGAAGCACTGCCTTCATTGGGTTTCTGGGCGCCTTGTTGGCCTCCACGTCCGGGATTTCCATCCTGTCCTGTATTTTTACTTTCTGATTCCTGGTTCCCACTCGCCCCGGGAGGTGGCTGAGTTTGTAATGAACCGTGATCCTGTGTGGCATCACTCCTAGAACTTTCACCTCCTCCAGTGCCGTCTGCTTTCTTTTTTTGTTCTGTATACCTACTAGTTTGTGAGTGCTCTGTCCCTACGGACCCGGGACTATCTGTATCAATAGCGTGTACGGATGGAGACGAAGTAGGCGTTGCCTTCTCATTCATTAGTAATTCGTGTTCTTCATTTATTGTTCCACTGTCTCTAGGCTGGCTTCCTTTCACTTCATCGGCAGCTCACTCCCACATCACCAAGCACAGAGCAAGCATCAGATCACACAGTGGAGGGCGAATTTTAAAGTATTTAAGCAGCACAAAATGTAAGTGTTCTCCAGAGATAAAAGATAACGAAAGATACAGAAACACTAAAAGGACACACACACACATAGCGTACGACATCACACGCTCTTCACAACCCGTTTAAAAAAGAACAGCCAAGATATCCCACAAGAAATTATTTAATTATTTCCATGTGGCTAGCATACCCGAGACTAAGAAAGCGCTAGCCGCCTCGCCAAACACACACAGCTGATTACTAGAAAACAAACATAAATTATATGTTCATGACATACCTGTGAATCTGCAGTTTAGATCGACATTGGTACAGAGTATCACAAGCAAGGACATGCCTTACAGTTCCTTCAGCCCAATCACTCGGAACAGTAATAGACACATAGGAAGGCTTCGGAAGCACTTACATCCTGAGAAGCAGTGCCATGGTGCCGCCTGTGTATCGGTGTACGTTCCGCTCGCACCATATGTAATCGCTGCCTCTGCCATGCCTGTCTGTCTATGGTTTGCCGCAGTACATTTAGAGATGCTTGCCTGACCTTGGATGTCGTGATAGAGTGTAAAGCCTTGCAGTGGTTCACGGGTGTTGTAAAACGGCTGAGGGCTGTACGACAATGTGGCACTTCTTCGGATTTTCTAGATCTTGACATGAGCGCACAGCAGTTCCAAAATCTCACCCACTTAGGTCTCCACGTCTTACATCAGAAAACACAAAACACTGTGTCTCCGAGCTAAGGTTAGCTTTCCAACATTACGGTAATGAGGTGAATAGTTGTAGCAGCGTAGAGCTGACAGCTATAATGGATCCATCACCTAATAACTGTAGGACCGCTGCACTGCGGCATCATACGAAACCGCATTCACCACTGTATTTGGAGGGATTCCCAGATGTTTGCAAACACACTGCAGTGGAGAGGCAGTGCAGTATTCTTTGAACAGAGCTGCTGCATCTGCCAATGTCTGACATGGGACATCAGCACTGTCAGTAGAGTGCCATACTGGCCTATTGAAAAATACCGGCACCAAATGGTAAGTATGGGAATTTCTGCACAGCCTCCCCCTCGCCCCCACCACCACTTATCTACATTGGGTCAGTACTCTATTGCGATAGGAGGCTGTCCGCAAAAGTGTGTGTATGTATCCGAACAAATAAAGACACTGCGGAGTCATCGCACCCCAGCTACGGTTCCTTGGCAGACATCGTGCACCACCAACACCACCCCATGTCTACTTCTTTGTGTCATCGTCGGTAGAGGCTCTGCCATACGTTGCGCCGTTCTCTCTACCCAGGTTTGTGGGAAATAAACAACCTGGAAGGGGACACCCAATACCACAGCCATTGGCCAATGTTCATTCCTTGTCCGTTTTTAAGAACAATAAAACGATCTGCTGGTCGTAGCTCTCCTTCATGATATTACTGCCCGTGATCCTAACTTGCATGTGTTTGCCCAGTGAGCACAGGCGCCGCATGTATAGCATGGCACGCAGTCGCCGCAGCCCGTACTCTTCCCCCACTCCTCGGTCTCATTAAATACAGCCATTGGCAACACTTCACCCAAGCCCCACCTAGGAACAAACAACAGGATAACAAAGAAACAAAAACCTTTACATGCCAGCACTGAGAGCGTTGGTGGCATACCCAGCAGAGATAAGCCTACGATGAAAGAAAAACAAAGTTTCCCCGAAGCATGTATGCACTCCACCATCGGGTCGGCATAGATATCCTCATCTCTTGTACCCGTCCAGTCCTCCAAGTGCCTGTCATGAAGTCCTCATGTGCACTCACCCCAAACCACCGCGGCGCAAAACACACTTCGTGTAGGGCCTCAATGCACCACTCCGCAATGTTGTGAAACCTCAATGACATACCGGTCTCGCCAAAGCCATACACACTGGATAGAGTACAAAGCTTCGTTCCCATGTTCACTCCGTTTACTCCACGTACGGTGGAATCATAGTCCTCAGAATATTTCCTAAACCGACATCTCTCCTCTCTATTTTATTTGCCCCATCTAAGGATATGCTACTTTTACCTTGTTTTGTATATAAAAGAAACGCATAGAAAAGAGGCAAATGAGGTGCGTAGGGAAGTGCAGGCAGGAGCCCAAAATTGAATTACAATAACGTCGGCTGCAGATGGTATAATCACACAAGGGTGTAGGATAAAATAATCAAATCTTACGTTTTCTCCACTTGATCCCCATAATGCTTACCGCCCTAAATAAATAAATATATATTTACTTTTATGCACCTCAAGAATTACGCACTGAGGGCCTCTTTGCTAGCATATAAAAGTAAAAGAGCAATTATCATCCCCTGAAAATAAAAGCGCTCATTGGGATCACACACTACTTGTGTGACCCTATTGAAAAACACATTGAATCATGTCTACTAAATAATAAAAAGAACGTAATGTCGTGTTTGTATTTGTCTGTATGAAAATAAAGGGGTGGATAAAAAGTATTATTGGCAGGAAGACTGCCTTTCCGCTTTACTTTTAAATATCCGACGAACATCTGGTGAGCATCAAAGCATCGTTTAGACATATCTCTTTGGTTCGTTTTTCCTTAGTTGAGTTGTACCCTATAAGCAAGAATAATTATAATAAAACCGGCAAAAAATTCAAAAACACTTCGTCTTTAAAATCATGTGCTACACACAACCTCGGTCCACTCGGTCAGAGTATTGCACATAGGGCACCTTATCTCAGAGTAAAGCCTCAGCTGACGCAGACAGGAATGGCACGTGGCCAATTGGTTGCAAGGGATATTTAGAACATACGATGCCGACGGCAAACAAAGACATATCATAGACCACAGAGCAATTCACTTTCCTAACCCCAAACTACTTATTCGATTGGTAATCACTGTTAAATTAAAACTATTTCTTTCACGTCCACTTTCACATACGGGTAGTAACCTAATTATTGTTTCTGTTCATCGCTCCTTTCACCACTATCGTCAACATCCCTGTCACAATTATTGGAACAGTAATCGTTGCAATAGTTATTTCAGTAGGCATTGGCATTGACGCGAACGGCTATCCCCGCCTGTGGTTATCCATACTTGGGTGATTTGAGAGCAAGAAAGAGGATCCAACCCAAGTCTATACACCCTCACAAATGGGTATAAGGTAGCAGCCATCCCCCCGCTACTGCTGCCGCCTCCTCCCGCTGCGTCCTACTTGCTGCACGTACTCCGTATACAAATGCCCAAGAGGCCCCTGCTTCTGCACGTGTCTCTGCTGCCTCTGCTTGTGCACATGCCACTGCTGCCTTTGCTTGTGCACATGCCACTGCGGCCTTTGCTTCTGCACGTGCCACTGCGGCCTTTGCTTCTGCACGTGCCACTGCGGCCTCTGCTTGTGCACATGCCACTGCGGCCTTTGCTTGTGCACATGCCACTGCGGCCTCTGCTTGTGCACGTGTCTCTGCTGCCTCTGCTTGTTCAAGTTCCCCTGCGGCCTTTGCTTCTGCTGCACACTCAAATGCCTTTCGCTTTATTTCGCCGGCCTTACACCCTATATTGAATGCAGATAAAATAGTTGCTGTAACTGTCCCTACCGCGCCCGCCACAAGAGGAGCCGCATAAGGAACAAGAGCAGCCACTCCCATCCTTTTATGTCTTTGGTTTTACTTTCACGAGGACTGAAGAGAGCGGTACAAAACCCACTAAGCACTATTCCGTATAGAGCAAGAATCCTAACACATATATATATAGAGAATGATCGGCACAAAACAATACCAAACCACGTGACATGCACAAAGAAAAATGTAATTACCTTTTTCACTTCCCTTACATAGATTTGAAATCCATTCACCTGTTATTATTCTTTCGTTACTTGTTTTACATACACTAAAAAAGGATCCTGTCCCTTTGTCTCATTATTTCTTCATCACCACCAAACTAAATGCTCACCCCACCAGTACTACTGCCTACGCCTATTGTTCCTCTTCGCCCCTCAGGTAATGCTGCCTTGTGTTTGCTCTTGCTCGCTAGTACTTCAATACGCGAGCAAGGACTCCCCACAGTGAGGCACGACCCTCACTGCAACCATGCCAATCTATCGCGGTGCCACACCTTCCCTGACCGCAACGAATTCCACTTATGTACAGAGGGGATATTGGTGCGATAAACAGAATATAAAAAGGACACAATATGCGTGCAGTGACCAGTGGACAACACAGGAGGCCCGAATGTACAACGGCGTGCGGTAATTACGGACTTCACCACAGAGCATCGAATACAATGATCTTAAAACTCTAAATGTGCTTAGGGAAACAAAGAAAAACAGGAATATCCACCTATGGACTCGGAATGGCCTACCCTTACCTAAATCCCAGAATTACACAAAGGAGACAAAGGGGTCTCAGATATGCCTCTGAATGAGCTCACGGTACACCCCCATCACACATTATGTCCATGACAATTCGCAAAAGAAAACAATATCTCTGTGAGGACAACGTTCGAAATCTACCAATACAACCTTAATAAGTAGGATCAGTAACGTGTGTTCCTAAGGTAACGAGCACTCGTTCCCCTTCGCTATCTTTACTCATTTGCCACCGATTCTTTACCAAACGACCTAGGCAGTGAAACGCCATCTGCACCATTCCCCGAGGAGATAATATACCTGAGAGCCGCGTGCACACCGGAATCATCGAGAATACGGAACACCTCACCTGGTTCTCTAGGCAAGGTATAGTATTTTGTATGAGTGTTCCCATCTGCATCTTGCATGAACGTACTGTTCACCCATATGTTTACAGAGGTTGGCATTCACTAACTAATGGCACGAAGCACCAAGCGCCCAACCAGTTCCTTGGCCTGCAATAATAAATCTTATGGACCTCTTACAAGAGCCTCGTGCAATTTGTAAGCCTCCTGTGTATGGAATTAAGATGCCCACAACACCATACAATTAGTGGTGTATCATTCATGACTGCGTGTCAGTAGCGCCTCTCCCTCTGCAGGCGCCTACCGTAGACAATTTAAAGCTTTGTCCATAGAACCAATCCACTACGTGGGAATGACAGCCCTTCACATGACCATTTCAAACAGAAGTAATAATGTACCAACCACACCTCTACGATGGCTGCTGAGTGAAGCTTCTGAGTGGTTAAAGAGTATAATTCTACAATGGTAGTAGTGTGCCAATTTGGGATACTCTTAGGCCATGGTAATGTATTTGCCCCAAACGGAATGTCTTCATCTGCATGATCACCCTCGACACCAAAGCACCTGTATCGGCTGTTACACGGCACTGCCTCCCCGATACTGGCTGTAAAAGCCTTTGCTGCGCCACAATTGCTAATGTTGGCGAACCATACATCGAAACGGATCGCCTTCTTTGCTGTCACCTCCCGCACTCCATAATTCGAATGGAGTATTGTGGAGGCGCATACGTCAGTAACATATCCATTTACTGATGAGCCACCTCACGCATTTGTCTCTTCACCTTGGCTACCGCACCACCTCTCCCAGTCGTCATGGATACCAACAGCTCCTCCACAGGTTCTGTGCTTACCGACGTCCGTACTTGTACTAACGCAGAGACTTGCAGGTGGGTTTCCTAAGCACAAAGAGGTATCCTGAACCCACCCACATTGGCATTACTATTTAGACCCAAGGCCATGCATACAAGAATCAATTGGAATGTCAACACAAAAACCCCTTTTGACCTATGTTACAAGTTCTATTAGCCACAATACGGAAAACAATAAAAACACAGAATAATGGGAAAGCGAGACACAGCATGGACAAAGTCAGTATTAGGTGGCCACATCCTGGAAATGAATTATTGGATATGACTCCATCAATTGTAGTAAAACTCCAAAACATATTCTTATCACCATATAGCCCAATACACCAGTTACCCCCACACACAAGGGGTTCCTCCAGTTGCATGCTCACGTGGACAGCAACATGTCTGTGTGTGGCCTCCCCGAAGCACTTCCCACATTGCACAAGGAGATATCCACCCGGAAACCCACAAGATAGAAAAAGAAAATGTATAACCCAAACACACAGAGTTATGGTTGTTTAGTGTAAGCCCATAGAAACAGTGGGGGACACACACTCCCACACTGTCCCTTAACATATTATTCACCACTCACTACCACAGTCACCCCACCCACGACTCTAGTGTGCTGGTGCGGCAGCCGCCACGGCGAGGGTGGCGAGTGCTGCGAGGGCAAAGAGCGAAGAGCTGCCAAGGATGCCGTCCGTCTTCTCCACAGAGTGATGGAGTGGCAGCGACTTTGGACACTGTAGGTAGAGGCGGTAGCATATTCACTTTGCGTGTAGGTTCTGTTGATGTCATTATTGTTGTTGTTGTGTTGTCACCTGTAGTCGCAGGAGTTGCCAAGACCATTTGCGAGATAGACACTTGAGCTTCAGTTGTAGTAGATTCTGAAACGTCTGTAACTATTTGCGCGTGAGGTCTGTTGCTAGTACTTTGGAGTTTATCCAATACATTATTTGCATCATCTTTTGTGGTTTTAATTGGTGAAATATGTGTTGATAAAGTACTAGGTATTGTTATGTCTGTGGATGCTGATCCCTCTTGCAAACGTGTCGGATGTGCTTCTGAAAAGGGAAAAGACCTTTGTGGCATAAAGGTTGTTTTAGTTGGCGTGCTCTTACCAGGCTTTATCTCTCTGTTATTCTCCAAGACTTCTCCTAAAGACATGGGTCCAACCTCTGGCCCTGTTGTTTCTCTGGAATCAGTACTGCCGCTCGCCTTACTTTTTCTAATGGAATGTTCTTCATTTAACATACGTTGCTGCGACTGTGATTGGTTCGGTTGACTTTGTGAGGCCGCCCCCGATACAAAATTATCTTTCACCTTGTGGCGACCACTTTGACCCGTGGTAAGCCTGTCAGCCCCAGGTGGTGAAGTATTTCCTTCTGAGCCTTCTTCCGCGGCCTTCTCTTTAAGTGGTTGTTTAACGTTTGAGGACCCTTGCAAACCACTTCCACTTACAGGCCCCGCTCCAGGTCCAGGTACACCGCCAGGTATACCTCCCGGTACAGCTCCATTACTTTTGACTTCACCATCAGTGTCAGACAAACTCGGGATGCTTTCAGGGCATTCTGCGGTAGATTTGCCGGAGTCATCTACAGTTGAGGATCCCACTTTGATACCACGAGGTTATGTTACAGTGGTTGGGGTAATTGTGGAATCCTCAGTACTAGCAATCGCAATATCAGTGGAATTATTCTTTAATGCCGCCAACGGTTATTGAATCTCAGAAGATTCTACATTAGGAACTGACACAGCCGCAAACGAAGACCACACCCACATCACCGAGCATAACGCAAGTATTAATAGAGAACCTGGATAGCGCATGGTTCAATATGGTCTTCTTAGAAAATGTATACGGTCTACAAACCTTACTGTATAAGAAAAAAAAGAAACAATTTCATCAAAACAGGGGTACAACCCGCACTGCAGAAACCGTTTTCTTAAACATTCTAAAAACGAACACACTAGAAGTGGTCACCAGAAAATCACAAAAACACCTAAACACATTTTTAGTATTACGTAGCCC
>JASANW010001186.1:0-16914 GCA_030849725.1 Trypanosoma boissoni
CGCAGGAACGATTGGTGTGAAGGTGAAGATCATGTTGCCAGTCGAGGCGCCCACTGATACCACTGCCGCGACGGAGCAGTTGCCCGATGTGATCACTGTCCTTGAGCCGAAGGAGGGACTTTTCTAATTGACAGCACAGCATCGACCTTTTTTTTTTTTTACAAGGAAGCTCTCATTTTGTTCATTTTTCTATTTTTTTTTTGCTTATTTGATAATTTATAAGACAAAAAAGGTTGTTGTTGTCTAATAATGCATTTTGATTTTAAGTTGTTGTTTTTGGCTTCTTGCATGAAGTTATACAATTATTCTTTTTTATTCTCTCAGCATTGTTTTTTTTTTTTTTTAGAAAAGATGAGGGTGGGGAACATATACTGAAGAAAGTGGTGAAATTTCACGCGCAATTGAAGTTGTACACAGCAGTAACACTTCAGGTGGGAATCTTTTTTTCCTTCGATACACGCAATAAATAAAAAAAAAAGCAAAAGGTTTAAATCAAGGTTTAACTTTGAAATGCACAGGATTGTTTTATAAGGTTACACAAGGAAGCGATAGAGAGTAATTACTTCTCTACCAAGCGAGCAGGGTACCGAAAAAGTGAAAGAAAGACGAGAGTGACTTTTTTTTTTTTTTTTCAATATTTTCGGTGTATACCGAGAGAAAGAGCAAACCATATATCTATCAACAAACTATATATGTATATATATATATACATATGTATACCCCGTTGGAAAATGCGTCAAATCTTGTTTTTTGAAAATCGGAAGCAAAGTGGCTTGTCACAAAGAGTTGCTTGCAGAGTTACTTCTCACTTTACGTCTGACACACACAAAAAAAACCCAAAGGGAAATAACAAAATTTGTCAAAAAAAAATGACTAATGATGTGAGGCATGCAACTGTGCCATTTCGCTAAAAAGGCCGTAGCAGCGACAGAAGAACTCTTTTATACAAAAAAAGAAAGCGGTGAGTGCATGAGTTTGCTTTTTTTTTTTCTCTCTTTGTTGTTGACTGGACTGCAGCTATCTTACAAGCAGTCCGCACAGTCACATCGGTAAGGGACTGTGAATTAAGGCTGAGAGTACATTGGGAACCTGCAGCACTTTGCGCAGTGAAAGCATAGAGTTTTATTATTATTATTATTATTATTATTATTATTATTATTATTATTATGATATGCTGACAGGAGTAACCAGACGGTGAATTGCTGCGCAAATGCGTTATCCGGTGTTATTTTGCAGTACGGGACTCTAAATTTCACCGCGTGTCTTCTTATTCCTGTCTTGCTGGATTTTGGACGGTTCAATATATTTTTGGATTTCGGGGTGGGGGCACACATATGTATTTCCCTAATGGCTTTGCAGTGAGAAATCCCCCGTGACGGCGATACGAAATTTGAATCGAGTGGAAATCTTTTCGACGGTACCTAGGGCAACATGTTTTGTTTTATATATATATATATATATATTTTTTTTTTGCTTTTCTTCTTATGAAGAAAAGGAATGGATGATCCCCGGTTCCATTTGAACATCTTCAGCAGCCATTCTTGGTGCAATAGTTGTTGCAGTGCTTTGGGGCGCAACACACGTGCCAGTTGAGAGTATTTTGGCTTATGTCATTGTGTTTATTGTTCCATAGCATGCGGATTGCTCAGACATATTAAAGAATACTATAAATCCCGCAGGGGCGTGTACAATTTAATTCTCCACTGCTGTTCGCCTCGTAGATCCCATGATTCGCCCCACATATATCTATGCTTAATAGACTTCTGACACACACACCTTTTTTTTTTTAATGCATTTCCGGAAAAGACGCAAATGTATCAATGTACACACAACAGTTTGGCGCAACGGTGATGATAGAAAGATTGAGTGTGTGGGACGCATTTGCTCACGGGGGGTATTTTGCGGCAATGTTAATATCGAGATTCACGTGTATACTCTTTCCAATGTGTCCAAGACACTGTCACAGTCATTGCTTGGTGTAGTACCCATGCTGTGTCATTCCCCCTCTGCGGTTTATTACACAAACGGATTCGAACATGGAGATCATAAAAAGTGAAGAAGAGTTCTTCGCTTATGAACAGCAATGTTTCAAAACACTTTGTGTATGGCGTTGCCGAAGTGTGCCGGATCCATTTCAAGTTGCGAAATGTTCGCCACTGGGACCATATAGCCTCGTACTCATTAGTAGTGAGGAGATATTGAAACTGCGGTGCACCGCAGAGGTCTTGGCTTGTGCGGATGCTAAACATCAGGAAATTCATTATGTATTTGGACACTCATTGGGTGCGAGGCAGGAAGAAGCGAAGTAGTTTTGCTTTTTTTTTTTTTTTTTGTCTTTGAGAAAGCGCTCTACGGTAAGGTTGCGGAGACGGAGTCGAATGACATTGTAACAAACTACAAATTGGAATGGAAACAGTTCGGGAGGCGATAATGTATCGCTGGCCTTTATTCTTTTTTTTTTTAATTTTATCTTTGAGTTTCACAATTCATTGTTTTACCTTTTTTTTTGTTGTTGTTGTTCTTGTGTGTGAGTGTCTATTTATTAAATATATTTTTATTTACATTCTTCCCCCCCCCCCTCCCTCTCTCTCTTTCATCTCTCAGTGGTAGATGTTACGTGCCGTGCTCCGGCGAATGTCGAAGGCCTCACCCCTTTCGGCCCCCCCCCTGCGGCCGATTGCCGCGCGCGGCCTCTCCGAGCACCCGGCGGTGTGGCCGGTGCCGCTCCCCCCGCCCCTCCCGGGCGACACGGGAAAGCCAACGCTGCTGCTCGACATTGACGAGACGCTGCTGCACACATACGCCATGGGGCCGGTGGCGCCTCGGGGGAGTGCGGCGGACGCGGAAGGTGGCGGCGAGAAGGGTATGTCATGCTTTTCGATTCTCTTTCTTCCCCGCCCACACTTGCGCGAGTTCCTCACAGAAGTGCGGCGTTTGTATGAGGTGGTTTATTGGACAGCGGGGACGGCGTCGTACTGTTCTGCGGTGGTCGATGCAATGGAGGAACAAGTTCTGCAGCTGCCACGCTCCATGTACGGATGCGAAGAGATCGTGAAGGCCGCCAAGGGCCTTCCGTCCACAAGCCACGTAAACTCCTACGCCCTGTCCCGTACGCAGACGCTGGAACAGCATCAGTATATGAAATATATTCCAATTCTAGGCCGCACGATGAATCGTGTTATTATGATTGACGATAATGAACGAAGCTTTCCTCTTACCCCGCGCCATGGAATTAAAATTCCTCCTTTCCTCGTGAACGATTCGGTGATGCACCGGTACAGTCGAGCCATGGCTCTCTCGCGTGACGGGCACGTGTCGGCGAGTATGCAGGCAGACATTGCTAACGGCGCTCAAGAGCTTGCGCGACTCGAAAAGGACCGCGAGTTGTTAGATCTTCTTCCAATGCTTCGCAGTGTGGCCGCGGCAGAGGACGTTGCGCGAGAAATGGATTACTGGCGTGACGAGGAATACATACGATGCGACAACTTTCACGAGACGATGAATTATCGTTCAGTGACACGTACAAAAATACTGGGAAATGTGCTGAGAAGCAGGCGCGAGACACCGATATCGCCGCTGAAGAATCACGTGATGAATCATGCCTTTACACACGAGGCGAATGTATTTATGGATGAGATGTACAAGAGGACAGACATGTCTAGACCACGGCAGGCAAAGCTGTGAGTTTTCCATGCACGCCTGCTACCCAATAAGAAAAAAAAAAAAAGTATTCTCTTGCTTGTTCCATTGGTAACAAAAAAAAAACACACACATACACACAAACCCAGACTCGTGCATACGTGTATAGGGGAGAGTGAAAGAGAAACAGAAGACTGTTCGAAGGAGAAGAAACAGAAAGGAGACTTTTTATCGAACAAACAAGACAACAAGGAAGAAGAACAAAAAAAAAAAAAAAGATGTTGTTGTTTGTTGTTTTAGTTTATTTTACTTCTTGCTTGCGGTTGTTCTTGTTGTGGTGGTTGCCGGTGTTGTTGTTGCTGTTGCGGTTGTGTGGGTTTCCTTACGTTTTCTTGCGGGATTCTGAATTCCTATCACTCAATACCATGCGCTTCATATTTATGTACGCATGGAGTGCTGTGCGTCTAAAGAATAGTGCTTTGCTCTCTCTTACTCTTTATATATATATATATATATATATCCTGTAGGATGAAGCGTTGTTGGTAACACTAATGATGGAGTAACAGGACGAGACTCCATTTTAAAGTAAAAATAGGGAGGAGCAATATATATATATATATATATATATACAGCGAAGACAAAAAAGAAGAAAAGAAGGTTGTCTTCTTGGACGCCTGTTTAAAAATAGATGACTAACTTCATTTCATGTGTTCTAATTTCATTATTCATTCACTGTGTCTGTAACGCCCCTTTGACTTTAATTACATTTTTCTGAGTATTTATTGAAGCTAAAGACTTATTTATTCATTGCTGTTTTTTTTTTTTGTTTTTTTAAATACTGTTTATTATTATTATTTTGTGTGTGTATGTGTGCTTTTTGAAAAAAAAAAAAAGGAAAGTTTTCCACAAGAAAAGGTATAAATTGTTCGCGCAACTAGCTTTAGAGTGTTGCGCCAGTCGAATATATAAAAGTGGAATAGAATCCCGCACCGTCGGCTCTTGCTGCCCCAATCTATTACTAATACTATTCGTATTTATTTTTTGAGGCGAAGTAAAGCTTAGGAGAGGGTGCGGGAGGCGGTGTCCATTAAAAAGAAAAAAAAAAACAAAGTAGAATTTACAGAGGCACATACAAAAAAACAAAACAAAAAAAAACACGCACAGTGTGAGGAAGACACCCTTATCCAAAGAGTCACTGGTTCGATCCATAACCACGGCGGACACTCTTTCACCAAATGCTCTCCAGGGAGACCTCTGCCTCGGCGCCTCCCTCCGCTCTCCCCTGCGCGAGGGCGGAGCACTCTGTCTGCTCCGACACAACGGCGGACATGCTGAGCTCTCTCAAGCACGTGGAAAGCCGCATCAAGTCCGCATGGACTCGCATTGGTTTGGCGGATGGAGACCGGCAGAGGAAATGGACAGGTTTTGTCGAAGGCCGCCTGCGCCCTTTCTTGCATGACTACCTACGCCTTCAGGAGTCCGAGGAAATGTCTCTTGCCGCGGCAAACGATCGGCTCTTTAGTGAATTGTTCTTTCTCTCGCGGCGCCTGAACGAGTTGCCGCGGACAAAGGAACTTGCGCAGCTTGTCGAAGTTATTGGTGCAACCGGCGTTGGTTTCAGTGGCACCGCCGATGGTTCCGCGGAAGAGGACTCGGCGCGCAGTGGTGATGTGGACGGTCCTGTGTTGCCTTCGTTTGTGGCCGTGGCATCCGCCATGACACAATCCGGCGATGACGAAAAGCTCTACAGTGGCGCAGATGGACTCGTCTTGTCCCGTGTGCGTGAGGAGATGGAGCCGAAGGAGAGCCTAAGCGCACACAGTTCCGCTCCAGAGGGACGGAGGCGGTCCCCTACGCCACAGGGATTTCAGAATGGCCATCACTCGCACGCTGCAATGGCTGCGGTTTGGCAAATTGCGCAAAGTATGACACATCAGGAGCTTCAGCGGAATCTTGATGTGGAGGTGGCGCGTATGTCTGCTCTAGCGGATGCGCGGCTGCGACAACTCTGCATGTTGTACAAACAACGCGCATTGCTGCGGCTTCCACCACAGGAGCAGGCGACGCTTCGCAAGAAATATGCCGAACGCATACTCGGACGCGGCACCGGCACGACTGTCACCTCCACAACTGTCGCCTCCACAGCAGGCGCTAATGAGACGAAATCACGACAGCGGCATCCGCTGTCCTCCTCCGCGCCCATCTCAACGCGACAGAGTGCGGCGACGGCGGGACTGAGTTCGAGTCGCGCCACACACGCGACGGCGTCGGATGACGACGATCTTCTCTCCGAATCCCTCCCGAAGCAACTGCAGAACACGGAGAACGACATCAGTTGGACAGTCATTCCTCCAAACGAGGAAGAGGGCGAAGTGGAGCTCGAGGAGGCGGAGGGTCGCGTGAGAGAAGTGGAGTCCCACCGTGGGACAGTTTTTTCTGTGGATTTGAGCGATCTCACGCGGTTTGGGCGGCGGCAGGATCTGTCGCTTGCTCGCATCGGCACAGAGGCACAGGAGATTTATGCAGAGATCAACACGCAGAACGATTTGATGGTGGCGCAGGCAGAAAAAGAGTTAAAGTACGTCGAAGAACTATGGGACCTTTTCAAAGCCCCCATCCATGAGAAAAAACTGAATAAAGGAGCGGAGACATGTACGGAAGAAGAGGGAGAAGACAAGGACAATGCGGCTCTCACAGAGGGTGAAGAGCAAAAAACAGATGCCACTACTGCCAATGAGGAAGAGGATTGCAACGAAACAGAAACCGCTATAGATTTACAAGACATATTTGTAGAGGAAGAAGAAGACGGGGTAGTTGAGGAAGATGAAGATGCAGATGAGCTATCGCAGGCGGATTTTAGACAGCGTCTTGCGCAGTTGCAGGCGGAGTACGAACCGAATCATTCCTCACAGCAACAGCAGGCTCATTTCACCGCTTCGGAATCTCATGGCCCCGCCTTGTTGGAAGAGAGTATTCTTTCAAGACCCACAGATGTCACAAGTTTGCCGTCACCACTCATGCGAATCTTTACGGCACGTTCATTTGCACCGGTTCTTGTGTATATCACAAATTTTCGTGAGGATTTACAGCGCCGCCTGTTGCACCGTCACGTACGCATTGCTCAGTCACTGACACAGCGCCTCACCTCGCTCTATCGGGAATACTACGAGAAGACACATGATGCGGCGTACAGAAAGTCGCCGGATTATTCACTTTGGTTGCACGAGAACGCCGCTGCAGCTGCCGCTACAACTCCTTCGATCACCACTACGACCAATAACACCACCACCACCACCACGCAAATCAAACGCGGCATGTCGCACGACATGTTTGTTGTAGACCCGACAAAGCGTGACGAAGACCTTTGGGCTCATGTTCTCTCCGCGTATACCCCACGCGGTGGTGACGACTCCCTGCGTGACCGCATTGCGGAGGTCTGTCATGTCATTTCTCGTGCAAAAGATGAGGCGCGATCGCTTCTTCGTCGCCTGCGGTTGCTCGCCACCGTGGAGCCTTTGCTACAACGCCGTGCCGAAATCATTGCGCAACAGCGTGCGATCCAGGACGGCAGCCGTGAGCGTCTTTTAAGCAAAAAAGTAAACATGGCGAAGCAACTCCTCTTTGAGGAGAACGCCCGGCGACAGTTTGCGCGCGAGCTCCCGCGGTTGCACGAACAACTCGAAACCGTTTTGTGCAAATGGGATCGCGCGGTTGGCACAGACGCCACGCGGCGCCTTATTGTGCGCGGGGCCGATGTCGCCGCGGTGGTTCGGGAGTTCCGCGAAGAAACCGCCGAGGCGCCCCGCACGCGTCCGCGAGTCGCTCGGCCGCTGCGCAGTCGGACTCCGCCGCCGCAACGGCCAATGCCGGCGGCGCCGTTCGCGACGCCGCAGCCAACGCGCCGGAGGGCAATGCCGGCGGCAAAGGAGTGGCGCGGCGCGGGGAGTCCGCCGCCGACAAAGCGGACGCGAATCACAGGACCACAGACACGGGCACAGAGTCAAACGGGAACGCCATTTAGGACAGGGAAAAGGGAGTAGATGGCTCACATGCATGCATGTTTATAGGGAATTGTAAATAGAGGGATGTGTGTGTGTGTGGATGAAATGGGAGGCGGTTTCTCTTTCAGTACGGGTTTGAATGTGTCGTGTATTTGCGTAACTGTAGTAACGGGTACAGAAAATATTTGTTGTTGTTGTTGTTGCTGCCATCGTGATTGATTTTACAGAAAAGCGTTTTTATTATTATTATTATTATTATTATTATTATTGTTTATTTTCTTTGTCCTTTATTGTCGACTCTTGCAAAGGGTACAAAATACGAAGGAGACATACGATTTAAATAAACGAATGCAAGCAAAGACAAATGATATAGAAACGCACAGCTTTTCACACTTTTAATATATATATATATATATATATATATTATTATTATTTTTTTCCGTTAGGGTGCGCAGTTTGGTTAACACATTGGCGGATTCTCACGGGCAAGATTTAGATTTCTTTTCCTTTAAAAAGATTACAGCCACATACAGAGTCAAAGTCTTACATCACATACATATATATATATATATATACTGTTAGTGTTGTTTCTTTAGTACATGTGTACTAGAAGAGGTGTAACAGACGATTAAACTCTGCTAGACCAATAATTTTTTTTTTTTTTTTTGTATTTGTACCTCATTTCTGTACAGGTGGAGACGGAATATTTAGAATTATATCATTCCTATTGTTATTATGTTTGATGTTGTTTTTTGTTTTTTGTTCCTGTGTCCTTTGGAGCGAAATGTTCATCTCTAATTTGTCAGATTACATTCCATACGCTATTCTTTTCTTTTTTTTTTCGTTCACAACTTCGTCACACTCACGGCATCACGTCATCGTAACTCTGTGTGTATATATTTATATATAACTGAGGTTTTGTGTTATCTATTAGCACAGCAATCGCCTATTCAAAGCAGAAGGGAAAGGACCTGAAGGTGTTTTACCAAACCAAAACAAAAAAAAATAAAATAAAAAGAAGAGGGAGCAATTATCTTTTATTTTACTGCTCTTACTCTATTGATTCCATAAAAACAACAAAAACCAAAAAAAAAAAACAAATAACGCATTCGTGTAGTTGCAAATGGCTGTACCCAAAGAGTGGACAGACACATGGAATCTCTTTGACGACCGCAAGACTGGCAGTGTGGCGCAGACAGACCTCAAACACATTGTTCGCAGTTTGGGTCGCCGGTACACAGAGGCGGAGTTCAACGAACTCCTGCAAGGCCTCCAGGACCCGGTGCCGTATCAAAGTTTCGTGGAGCTGATGCAAAAGCCGTACAGTGGGCCCTCGGAGGATGACTTGCGGACGGCTCTCCGCGCCTTTGATGGCGGGGACACGGGAAAGCTGAAACTGTCGGAGCTCATCACTTTGCTGACGTCACTCGGAGAGAAGATGGCGGAGAGCGAGGTGAAGCAGTTGTTGGCGGAGGTACGCACAGACGAGGAGGGGAAAGTGGATATTGAAGAACTCTCGCGGTTTCTCTGCACACCTGTACCAACAATGACACCAGATATTGCGGAACTGCAAAAGCAGCTTGCAAATGTCTCTTAGTGGGGGCACAGGTGAAAAGAAAAGAAAAGAAAAAAGGGCAGACGATGAAGCGATATATATATATATATATAGAGAAGAAGAAGAAAATGTATTTGTATCGCAAAGGGTACTCTTTCTGTTTATCTCATATATAAAAAGAATAAACAAAAGAGAGAGATGAAAGAGTTAAGGAAAGAAGTGGGACGAATAAATTATATTTTTACACTTCTTTTTATATTCTTACAGTCCCTTTATCCTTTTTTTTTTTTATGTTCTTCTTTCTTTTGTTTTTGTCCGTGCAGTTTTGAGGTGCCTGACTGCCTTTTTACTTCTCTTCCTAATGTTATATATATATATATATATTCTTTCTTTCTTTCTGCTTATCATTTTCATTATACGATAAACTCTCAACGGGACCTCATCCTGCAAGAAGAAAGGAAAAAAAAAAATCAAAAACAAAACACTAGCAGAACAATCACATAACTATAGATAATTATACATAACTATATAAATAAATATATATATATATATATATATCGAAGTATTGTGTGTTCGCGATGCTCCCTGCGGCTGTTGGGCCTCTTAGCGATTCCTGCGCCTCTGCGCCATTCTTTACTTCATCGCTTTCCTCCTCCTCTTCCACCTCCTCCACTTCCAATTCTGAGCGCAGTCCCTCGCCCGCCGCCGGCCCTCCGCAGCGCCCGCGGAATCCTTTTTTCTCTCAAAGCCTTCGCACAACAAATGCCCGACGGCACCGCCGGACTGCGCCGTGTGTGTTGATTCACACAGACATGGACTCGTCCCCCGCGGTGGAGTCCGCGTACGGTATTGGGACAGCAGCGGAGCGGAGGCGGTTTGTGATGGATTGTTTAGGCCTCGCGCGGCGTATGAGTAGTGCATGCATTGTGGAGGAATTGCTTCCCGCGATGCTCTCCGCCGCACGTTACGAAGACGCGGCGGAGCGGATCGCAGTGCTTTTGCCGCACGTCGTGCGACAAACCGCATGTCGTCGCGGGGAAGTCTTTGTACACTTTCTTGGACTCATCATGCATTTGTGCTGCGCAGCCGATCACGCCATTGTTCGCCGCATGTCCCGTGCCATTTCAAAGATTGCGCGGCTTATCGGGGACAATGTGACGGCGACTTTCTTACTTCCGCTTGTTTTTTGTATGCGGCACTCCTTTTGGAGTGCGCCACGTGCGGTGGCGGCGGGTTTACTCGGCGCCTTTGCGTCGCGCCCCGCCATTGTCGCCGCGAGTGCGATGACTGTGCGCGAGTGGTTTTCCGCTTTCACTGAACTCGCGCGGGACGCGTCTCACTTTGTGCGGGCGACCGCGGCGGGGGCATTGCACCAGTGGCTTCTCGTTGCGGCAGTGCACGGCGTCTCCTTTGGTGAAATCCCTCTCCCACTTGTGCACACGTGTCTCGCGGACACGCAAAGTGACGCCGTGCGTTATGCACTTGTGGCGGAATTGCCAAAACTCGCCGCACGTCTTCGTCCGTGCGATGTTGCAAGGCATCTTCAAAAGCCATTTCTCGCCGCCGCGCACGACAGCAGTTGGCGCGTACGTTTCACCGCGGCCCGCCACGTTGGGGCGCTGGCGCGGGCCAACGCCTCCGCGGAGGATCTCTTTCATCTCTTTGGTTTCGTCTGCGGGGACGCGGAGGACGCCGTGCGGGCGGCCGCGGCGGAACAAATCGGAATCGTTCTCTCCCGCGCCCCGCAACTGCGGCGCCGCATGTGTCGGCTCGTCGCAATGCTTGCGTGTGATAAAGAGCCACTCGTGCGGGGTCGTGTGGCGGCGCACCTTCACACACTTTTGGCGCCTGCTATCGCGGTGGAGTATTCAATGGAAATGCGACGGGTGCTGCTTGCGTTAATTGCAGACTCGGACTTTACGGTCGCACGTTGTGCGATTCAAAACTTAAGACGTGTGGTACATACACTTTGTGCGTGTACGCGAAACGAGGCACAAGGGCACGAGAGAGCCATTGGTTTTGATAAAGAAACACAAAAACAAGACACGGCGGCGGGGCAATGCGTAACGGAAGAGAAGAGCGCCACAGGAGAAGAAGAAAAAAGTAAAAGTTGTGCAATGCATCACCCGAGCCCGCGCTTTGTGTGTGTGTCTAATGGTTTTCGTACTTTTGTAACTTCATCCTCCTCCGCCTCTTCTTCTTCTTCTTCTTCGTCTTCTTCTTCATCTTCTTCATTGTCATCCGTTTCATTCGTATCCTCCACACACACACCCGTCGCTGCGAGTCGCACCAATGCGCATGAACCATCATCATCTGAAATCGCATCTGCGGCCGCAACACAAACACAAACACAAACAAAAACAAAAAAGATACCGCGACGGTCTCGACATGCGCTGCTGCGGTGTCGTGCCGCGGACTCTCTCGCTGTTTCGCATCCCACCACACTACTGCGCCCGTGCAGTGTCTCCAGTCATACACTTCCCGCCTCCCCAAGTGAAAGCATTGGACCCCCACAGTTACACTCCTGTGCTGTTGGGATTCTCTCCGCTATTGTGGATCAATTGCATTTTGTGAGTGAGTCGAGGAATTGGCGCATTCGTGAAGCTGTTGTCGTTGCGCTGCGACACTTTGCCGGTGTGTTGAGTGAAGAAGAGTTTAAACCACTTGCACTTGTGATTCGTGCGCTGCTGCGGGATCCCGTGAGTCGAGTCCGACAACGTGCCGTAAAGACACTCTCCACTGTCGCTGTGGCATTCGGTCCCGAGTGGGCCGCAGTTATGACATTTGATCTTTTGCGTAAAGAATTTGTGTTGGCAACCGCAACGTATGTATGGCGCGTGGTCGCCATTCAATCTTTGTCCGGTATTCTTCCCGTCGTCAATGAACTTTCACCGAATGACTTACGCAGACATGAACTCATGCAACAGTGGATGCGTATGATTGCTGAACTTTCTCAGGACTCCGTGTCAAACGTGCGACTTGCGTTGGTGCGGTCCATGGCGGAACAGGTGGAGTGGTACGCGGCTTGCGGCGAGGAACAGGAAGAGGTGCAACAGTGTGTGGAGCGATTGAAAAGGGATTGTGATGTCGATGTCGCACGTGCCGCAGCTGCAGTGAATTTAAAAAAGACATCTGCGGCGGGAGAGCCTTTTTAGATAATGTGTCATACGTATATTGTGTGTGTGTGTGTTTTTTTTGTTTGTTTGTTTGTTTGTTGTTGTTGGTGTTTTGTTTTTATATCTCTCCGTTTGTTTGTCTTTCTTTATGTTTGGAGTTTTTCGTACTTGAAACAGGGCGCTCATTTTACTATTTCTCTCCACTCTTCACTTCCCCCGCCCTCCTATTTGTTATTATTATTATTACTGCTGTTTGCTTTTGTTTCTTTGCTCATTTTGTATTATTTGCTGTTCTGCAATGAAAAAAAAAAAGAAAATATATATATATAAGAGGGAGAGAAGGAAGGAAAGGGGGGGGAGGGGAAGAAAAAAAAAAAAAGTTATGGAGCTCCTTGGTGGAGTATTTTGTTTGTTGTTGTTGTTGTTCTTTAAATGATTTTTCTGTCATTGTGCAATCTTTCTGTAAGATGGGTATAGAAACTCTCATTGCTTTAGGCATTGTGACTTGAAGAAGAGTAATGGCAGTGTGGATGAAGAAAGTACCGCTAAAAAAAAAAGAAAAAAAAAAGTACGGACATGAATGGTGTGTAGCAACAGTGTTTTTGCTATTTTTTGAAGAAAGAAAATCACTTTCATATATAAAAGAAGCTCCTCACATTTGCGTCGAACGATGATGTATACATTGCATGCAATATTACTTATATATATATATATATATATATATATATATATATATATATATGTATTCTAGCTCAACGTTCCTCCCCTCTAAAATGTAATACTACTTTATGCATTTGTATCTTCTTTTTTTTTTTTTCTTTTTTTTATGTATCATGACTAATTACATGTTATTTGTTTATTTATCTTTTACAATGAAAAGGGCCATTTGGTGAAGAGCCATCGAGATGGATGAGCCAATAACCACACGCCCAACCTTGAAAGTGAACCCGCATGACATAGATATGACTTTCCTCAGTAAAACATTGTTTACGATTCCTGCCGCTGCCGCTGGAGCCCATCATGCGTATCGTCATCCGCGCCCTGTTCTCAACGCAACACTCATTGATAGCCGTCATCTGCTTGTGACGTACACTCCATCTATGTCAGAAGAGGGGAGGAGCGTGTCAAGTGTGCATCTTGTAAGACTTGGAGTGGGAAAATTGGGTTCGGCAACGAAGTCTTCGCGTATTCGTTTGTCAAACGCCTCCATCACCGGATGTGTTCGGGATTATTACATCGGTGCCGTGCATTCGACTAGTGCGTCGCCAGCGTCTGATCTGCGGTATCCTCTGTGCAAGGACCTCACCTCCGCGGGGCGTGAGAGCGCCTCGGGGTCTATTGCAGACACTGCAGTGGCGCTGCCAACAAAGCCACCGGCAGAGGCCTCTTCGCACTCAGTGGCCTCATCGGTCTTGGGGCTCTCAGGGCCGTTAGTGTCGGAGGAGACACACGACGCCCCGCTTTTCAAAAAAGTGGGTGGTCCAGTTCATACAAGTAGTAGTATCCACTCGGGTAAAAAAGCCACGGAATCAATAGATGATAAGTGTAAAGTTCAGAGTAGTGGTGTCAGTGGGGGCTGTGAGGAAGGGACACGGGATGCTGAAATATCCAAGCAGTCCACAATGCCCACTTTACACACTTTTCTTTTTACTGACGCCGCGACACATTCGATATGGGCTTTAGAAATTGACATAGGCGCACTGACCGCACGCGTGGTTTACTCTAGTCTTTACTGGGAAATTCGCAAGAAAGGTCGGAGTAATGTGGAGCAGAAAAGGGATATCTCTCCTCCTGCACGCAAAACAAAAGCGCTTCTTGGTGGAAAAAGAGGTTTTGTGGATGGGCCTTTTCATGTGGCCCGATTTGCGTTTCCATCGGCCATGTGTTGGCATGTGGATCAAAAGTCCACCGTCGTGAGTCCCACTGTTTTATTTGTGAGTGATACTGGGAACCATGCAATACGTTATGTGGACTTTCAAGGCCGAATGGTGCGCACTATTGCTGGGATTCATGGGATTCCTGGGTATCGTGATGGCGAATATAGACTCGCGCGTTTAAATGAAGCCACCGCACTGTCATGGTGCTCTGTCGGGCTTCTCTTTACTGATGGCCCTAATGGCGCTATTCGACTCATCACACATTTCCAGAATGATCAATCCTCAGCAGCGGATCCCGCTTCCGCAGAGATATCACGTGGAGTTCCAAAGGGTGCGTCCACCGTACCAAAAGTGTGGACTGTTGCGGGTGGATCAACAAGCAAAGGTGATGCTGTTATCTACATTGATGTGAGAAGCTCACATCGGGACACACTTGGATTACCGAGCGCCTTGGGGTTCATGCCAGATGGAAATGGTATTGTTTTTGCTGATGGGCTTCATCATGCTCTGCGTGTGCTGAGTGATCGAGGTGTTGAAACAGTTGCGGGCCCTACAGCTCGCGCCGGCTCTATCACTCTTCCAAGCGGACTTCTCTCATGTTCGAATGTGACAGTGTGCAATATTGTGCGGCGCGATGCCGAGACGAGAGCGGCAGAGAAGCGTTTGGCATTTATTGTCGCCAGTGCGAGAGAGAGGGCTGTCTCACTTATCATTCCATGTCAAGAAAGTGATAATGAAAAAGGCACAGAGACGGGGAATAAAATAAGTCATGATGAAGCGTTGTTGTTTAATTTTTTTCCATCGGTCTCTTCTCTTGCTGCAGGGTACGAAACATGGATACCGGGTAGAGAACAGCATTCTCTTCCTGTCCCATGTCTTTTAGAGTTAAAGCTCCGTACACTGCAAGCCCTTCCTGTTAGCGGAACTCGCGAAGTAGCTTGTCAGACGCCATCACCTTTGAAGGACTGTCGCCATCAAAAACAATGTGAACGCAATGAGGGAAGTAATATAAGAAGAACGCACTCAACAGAAGTTGCGCTTCATTCCCGCTTTGCGTCTTCGCTTTTCAGGTCTAATGAAGGGAGTATGAATCACGAACTGCAGGAAGCCGAGCGTCGTCTCTTTTTTCGTGTATATACGAATTACGCTACACACACAGGGAAATGCAGAGGTTTAACTGCGGTGGACTCAGGGCGCTCGGCATATTCTCTTTCCATGTTATGCTTTTGGCGTTTTGTTACACACGCCGAGTACTATTCATCCCCAATGTCTTTATTCGTATCCTCAGCGTCTCAGGAAACTCCTCTTTTCAACGAATCTGAGTGTAAACACTGTGACCCGTGTAGTTTACATGACAAACGTGCGGTGGTGGAGGCCTTACATCGCCTGAGTGTACGGCATCGTGGATATCGTGTTTACTCCACCATGGACTTTGAGTTTTTCTCTCGTGTAGTTGTACTCCTTCACCGTAAGCAAAACCATGGCGACGCCGTACTCGGCATGCCCGACGATGGGGAGAAAATTGCCGCATACAACGACGCTGTTTGTCGGATAAGCACAGCGGATAGAAACGCAACAGAGGCGGCGCAGTTTTGCGCTTCGGATATGACAATGCGACTGCTCATGCGCAACGAGGAATCACTTCGTCAACTCTTTGAGGCTTTTGGCAAACCGGTGAACAGTTCTGCAGCGGCATCTGAAGCGGTGTCGGGCGGGGGAAAAAAACATAAATCAGTGATCTCACTTGTGCGGAAACTGCGTTCAAAACTGTGTGCCATTGATCCAAAGCATTGCGGCAGCTCCGTGGAATGGTTTGCAGCAATGCCGTTTGATCAATTCCGCTCGCTTTTTCAGACTGTGGATGTGTTCCCCACACTGATCTCCCATTCACTCCTGGAGCAAGCATTTACCGACGCGGTTTCTACTCCCCTCTTTCACCGCCTCCGACAAGCGACACTGCGGTCGGACACAGTGGCAGAACAACAAACTCAAAAAGAGGATCTTCACAAGGGTGTTTCCATGTTAAACGACAAGCAAAAAGCCATTAGCTGTCACAGTGATGTGCTTTTTTTTATTACTTTTATTGAGGCTTTCACACGTGTGGCCCTTACCGTATTTTCTCGCTGCGGTGAGAGAGATCGTGCCATGTACCCAACCGCGGCGTCCAAGGTGTGCGCGCTGATGCAGTGGATCAATCGGAGCTTTGCGCTTGGTGCCCCACAAGGACGGCAAGACACTCAGCATTCCACGAGAATTGGTGCAAAGGCAATTGGAGCAGGAAGCTTACACACACGAACAACTTTTCCCTTCAATTTTAAGCGGTTTGATGTTCGAGCGCAAAGAGCTTAAATACACCCCTAAAAAGGTTTATGGTGAAAACACGAAAAACTTTTTGTGCTTTACGTGTTCTGTTGATTTTTTTTTTTGTTGTTGTTATGCAAAGAAACGTTTATATGTATACAATGACCTGCATACTGCTTAGCATTATTTTCATTTTTTTTTTTTCTTTTTAGTTTACATCGCATAATATACTTCTAAGATAACGCAGTTTATTAAACGGTGAATGCTTTTTGCTCTTAAAGACAACAAAAAAAACATCTCTACTTGTTCATGTTGGGTGTTATTTGTGGTAATGTTAGTTTCCTCTTGTTTGCTCTTTAATCCTGCGGTAATGATGGTATTACCTAAGTTTTGATTTATGCCTGCTTTACGTCCTTTTATGTTTC
>JASANW010001187.1:0-16942 GCA_030849725.1 Trypanosoma boissoni
TAAAAAGTACGTTTTCAATCATATCCCTTCCAAAGGGTATATAGAAAAAAAAAAAAACAGTTATTCTTTCATTTAGAGAGGAATAAACTGTATAAGTTTTGGTATACAACATAAGGTAGATTCAAAACAGGGGAGTAAATAAATAAATAAAAATATGGTAGCAGTTATAGCTGGGAGAAAAAATCAAATATCTAAAATGCTACCTCTGTTGGAAAAAAAAAAAAATACATAAAATTTTTGAATACAGTTTATACTTCTTCTTTTTTACTCACTGTATCCTTTTCTTCAGTTGGCTTGTAGTCTTCTCCTTCTTCAGCTTCGTACGCGGGCTCCGTTGTTGCTGTGTCCGGAAGATGAAATTCAGCTGGTCGGCGATGCGCAACGTATAGTGCGATACCGACACCAACCAAAGTTAAACCGAGGCATACCCAGACAAGGGGAAACTCTTCCTTACGCTTCGGCGCTGGGGTTGTTTGAGAGGTGTCTTTGGCCATTGCCATGCTTAAGAAGGCAGTGGAGGCAATCAGCGCTGATGTCACAGTCATACTTTTGAATAAGCACGAAACTTCGGAATCCCTTGTAGAATCAAATACAAATACAAAAAACAAAACAAAAAAAAAAAACGAACAATATTCAGTTAGGCAAAAAAATACTTTGCTCATCTCATCCATTTCAACAAAATGTAAATAAAAACCAAAAGGACCCATTAAATTCACACGCAGTAAAACAAACAACAACAAACAAGGGGCAGGGAGGAGAGCTATATTAATTTCGTTTTCCCCCAACAAGATAGACAACTGAGTAGCAAAATAGTCAAATAGAAGATTGCGCGCAGAAGAATACGATGGCATGGCCTTCAACACCGTGAAGAAGCATACACCGAGTGGTTTCTATGAGTACCCAGAGATAAAATTGTGCTTTCTCCCCAAGAGAAACAGTGGGACTCTTCCTCGTCATTAAACTGCACAACCCGAGTTGCCATTTCTTATCCATTTATTGCCAACTAAAAGAAAAACAAAACTTTATCGTCTCTATCACAGTGCCGAAAAGCTTGATAAGTATTACATAGAAAATTTCTGTCGGTTTAGGAATCCACCTTTACCAAAAATTAGTTTACCAAACCGTATACAAAACGATCTGTAACTTCGCACTTCGTGAATATATTAGGTTTATAAAAGCAACATACAGATATCAGACCCCACAATAAATCGGCGCGCGTGTGTTTAGCATGTGAACTCCACGAAATGCTGCATATTGAAAGACATTAACAAGTCCCCCCAAGATGTGCATTGAGATACATATATATATATAGAGAGAGAGAGAGAGAGATTTATTCATTGTACCCCGGAAGACATCTTTTTTTTCATCATCTATTTATTTGTTGCACCGGAGTCGCATTTACCACGGTGTCCCCGCCATGGTCAGTATAGTTTTCCTTATATCCCAACTGCAACTCATTGCTGTCTGTGACAGGTTCATCCACAAAGACCGTACTCGCCAGGTCGCCATGACAAAAGTCATGGATCCATCTTACACACTTGAGGATGTAGAAGTAGATGGAGCGGTATTCCTCTAGATAGTGGTCTGTGTGGTGGCGTGCGTGTGAGTCTCTCAGTGCCTCGCAGCTTAAGAGGTGCAAGACAGTCTCTTCTACATCAGTGCTAGTTCCCTCAGGGGCCCTAGTTGCAGTGCGTTGCTCTCTTAGGGGTTTAAGCCGCTCTTTGCATCCTTTGTTGTGAGATGCACGCGAAGGAACACCAGATCAGACCTCGTTGCAGTATTTGCACAGGTGAGATCCTTTAGCATTTTGTCGCGCTCTGTGTAGGAATATTCGATGTATCGCCAGATCGCAGGGGGGAGCTCCAATGAAGGTACAGTAATCGCAGTGGAAGTGTTGGCTGTCATAGGTGGCAATGGTCTTGTCCAAAGTATTTGGCATGGGGCTAATCTCCTGTGAACCGAAACAGCATAGATTCGGAGCTTCATGATTTGTGCCTTTAGATGACCAAATAGCTCAAAGTGGACTGATCGAATACGCGTTAGCTGGACTTCGTGCGCTTTGGATAGGGGTTTACCTGTCATTTGACAGAGGGGTAGCCGCTTCTGGCACTGGATATTTTACCTATGGCGGCTTTTAATAATCGTGCTCTAGGTGAGTTATCCTTTTCCAGCATCGAGGTCCTCCATTCTGCTAGCAGGTTGCGTTTGGTGGCGGCTACGCTGTCCAAAATCGAGAGTGGTGCGGGTGTGGTCATAGCGAACTTGATACTTGACTTCCATTTCATATACATAGTCGTTTTCTTGTTGCGTACAGCGGCTGTATACAAAAACGAGGCTGACTTGTGTGCTTATGAGGTTTAGGGCTTTCAATATGCCCTATATCTCATTGTTGCAAAGATTTTTTTGGCTGAGAGGGCCCTTGGCAAGTGATTGCATGACGGCCTGTGAGTCGATGAGTAGGACTATTAATTCCCAGGGGTGTCGTGCGGGGATAGAGAGAGTACTTCTAGGGCGTATGCAAGAGCATAGCGAATAGCGAGTTGTTCAGCCCTATAACTGCTGGCATAAGAGCCAGTATTGCTGGTATGTGTCCAGGCGAGGGTTTTCTTCTGTTGGGCTCCTGCTAGCTTGCGCCAGGCAGCGTAGGCACTGGTGCACTGCCGGACAGTGTTTTTCTTGAGGGTGACAGTTTTGCAGATAGCGTCCGTAGCGAGGATTAGTGTGGCTGGAGTGCAGTATTGATCAGTCATCAATGCATTGTAGTCGCACTTCTCCTCTGTGGTGCGTGAGATGGTGGAGTCAGGGAAGGGGCGAAGTGCAATAGTTGCAGATGGTCGCCGCATTTCCATGGTGGGGTGGCTGCCCTTACCACCAAGGGTTCTCTTTCCCATTCTTGCGTGTTGGGGAGGTACCGATCGTGCATCACCTTCGCGATGGCTCTTGGGACGGTTGGTCGGCCAGCGCTCTTGCCAGGATTTGGCGGTGGTTCCGGTGGGGACGACGGGCCTACTGCGATCGAGTCCGGAAGTTCTTCTCACAATACACGCTTGCGATATCGGTGGTAGACAGCAGACCAGTTGTGGGGCGAAGGGCCCTCCTCCATTGCTTCTCAACGTTCTCAAGAGCAGCTCTCTCTCTCTCTCTTTTCTGCTTCTTTAAGAAGGGGTTCTCCCGTTGAATGCTATAGATCTCGGCACCTTAGATAAGCTGGCTGCCCCAATAACCTCTGGCAAAAGTGCGCATGTTGCTAGCCATGTGGCCCAAGCTTGAGCCTGCAATGGACATGAGTTGTGATATACGGAGGTTAGTGCTTTTGAGGCCTTGAAGATATAGGTTGAAATTGGATCTGAAGTCAAACCGCATACCAAGTAATTTCACCGTCTCATCTGACCTCGCATTCGTCTCTTTGAGTGTCTTGCCATTGAGCTTGAGATCAAACATGGATTTGTCCTCCGCCGTATGCGAGGAGAGCGTGACGTTTATGACTTCAGTTTGGGGGGGGGGGGGGATTCGCATATAGTTTTTTCTTTCCCAGTCTAAGACCGTCTTCAGTGCTCGCTCGGCTAGGACTTTCCCGTGTTGTTTGGTCAGGCACTTTATGAGGCACGTGAGATCGTCAGGAAACAGAAAGGCGGAGACCCCCGAGATTCTGTTGAGGTGGTACATAAGATCGTTAATGTAGATTAGGAACAGAGCTGGCCCGGCGACGCTTCCCTGGGGGACTCCTACTAGCTTGGGGAAGGGGCAGTCCATTTTGTCTCCGGTTTTGACCTCGCTTTTCCTGCCTCTGAGCCAGTTGCCCAGCCATCGGTATTCGTATGCATGTCCTCCCGGAACGTTGGGCAGCTTGTTGATTATTGAAGCAAGGTGGATGGTGTCTAACGCGGCCGTGAGGTCAAATAGAACGGTCATAGTGCGGTGCCGGGCGTGCATCAGCTGGCCTGTGGGCTGGACGACCTTTTGCCCGCGTTTGTTCGTGTGGTAGCGTGTGTGCCTTTTTTTCCGCAAATCTGTTGAAGTTGTCATACACGCTATTGTGTATGGTTTCGAGCAGGTTGATTGATGTGCGGGTGGGACAGTAGGCATATTGGGATGGGTGTGGGGACCAGGTGTACCCTGTGCGGCGGATAACCACCTTTTCCAGGAGTTTAGCAATTATTGTGGTTACTGCGATAGGTCTATAGCTCTCGGGGACGTCCCGGTTCTTGCCGGGTTTAAGGATCGAGATTCAGGTGCTGTGACGGAGTACTCTAGGGACGTCTCCTGTGGCTAGGCAGATGCTGAGCATGCGAAGAAGGAAGCTGGTTATGCGGGGGCTAAGGTGGGGCATCATTTACGTTGAGATGTTGTCCTTTCCTGATGCATTGCCCGGTTTTAGTTCTGCAAGCGATGTCCGGAATTCCTCCTTGGTGATTAGGCGATACTTCGCTATCCACTGTTTTATTTGGGACACCTTGCATTGTTTGTCTGCGGTAGTGGGGTTGCGCCGGGCGAAGTGTTTCCTGAATTTGGTCCGGCCGACAGTCATTACAGCATCAGTAGGGGTAGTGGGGGTCAGTCCAGCTAAGGCGAGCCCAAAGAAAGCGCCAGGCGATATTGCTGCCTGGTTCGAGTTTCGACAGGTGATTATGCAGGCGGTCGCTGGTATATTTCCGAACCGCTTGGCTGTGGGCAAGGCGCATGTTTTCGAAGACCTCTTTGGTCGCCAGTGAGGGGTCCGTCTCGTATGTGTGCCTGTCCAGCTCAGGTTTCTTGGCGAGCTCAACAACCTCCGGGGGGAATAGCGTGGCCAGATGCCTGTTGGAGCCATATGGTATAGTATGTTTTCCTGCTTCTTGAATGATCTCCATAAATATTGGAATGTTGCGGGGGTGGTGGGGGGGGGGGGGGGGGGGGGGCCCGGGGGGGGGGGGGGCCCCGGCGCCCCGCGCCCGCCCCCCCCCCACGGAAAGTGTCGGCTTTGTCCAGAAGCTTGTCAGTGAGAGATTGAAAGGCAGGCCAGTTGGCTTTGTGATAGGCGTAGCTCTTCTTCTTGTGAGGCTGCTGTATATCCGGGTGTCCAATAGTGAAGAGTAGTGCTCTATGGTCGGAGATGAAGGTGGGTTTGGTCCTCCAGTCACTCACCATGGAGTGTGTCCAGACCGTGACCGAAGTGCTGCTGATTTCCACTCGTTCTTGTTGGGGGAAGACGCGTGTTGCCATTGTAGGGTTGTTGGCAATTAGTAGGCCTCTGACCGATAGCACATCCAAGAAAGTGTCTTTGTTATCGCACCCTTGGTGGCTTTCCGCTCCTATGTACCAGTTCATGCTGTGCAGATTTACGTCTCCTGATACGATGTAAGGCCAGTGCAGTGGGCGGAGAGACCATATTGTGTCCATAAGTTCTTGAGGGTTCGCCATGGGGGAGTTACACCGAGCAGATGCGAAATAACGGTTTGCTTGTTGTTTTATTGATGACATATACCGCAGTGACGTTCTTTTGGCCGGATTGGAGCTACGGGTTTGTCGCCATCAACGATGAGGAGGGTGCGGCTCATTGGTACAATCGTGTAATAGTGGTCACTCTTGTGAGAGACCATCGCCGTTACTGTAAAGGGGTGGCCTCCGACAGCCACATTACCGCCATAGTATGCTCGAAGTCCGTGGAGTTCGTCTGCCAACGAGGTGGGCTCATTGCCCACAATTTCCATCAGAGAGAGACGAATGGCTATAAACATGTCCGTTAATCTATGAGAAGGCGCACAATAGCGCTGCGCTGGGAGTACCGGGAGCCAGCCCTGCCACTTCTGTGTGATTGCGATTGTAGAGGGTGTAGCCTTTCCGTTTTCCCCTTCATTATGTGGTCATATAGCGCTGTAAATTGTCTTTCGAGCTCTGCACGCGAGAGGCCGGTTGGGGATCCTCCTTTAAGAGCTGCTGCTCGTGGGATGTCTTCGTGTACTGTGATAGGTGTGGGTGCATTCGTGTTAGTGGTGCATTTCATATAAGCAGAGTGAGGGTCTGACTTTAACTGCGTTCTGGTGTCATGGGGTTGTTTTGTACCTTTCACCTCTGGTTCGCGTTATGTTCGGTGTCGCTTGCACCGTAGGTATCCTGACTCCTTAGTAGTAGTAGTCATGTAGAGGCTGTTTTTACGACCACATAGTAAGTGGTGAATCCGATGGATCCATACTGGCTCTTCTCGGACCACCAGTTCGTAAGGGAAGCCCTCGGGCCGCGTCAAGGCATGTGTTTGACTGAATACTCCGAGGGGATATATATATATATATAATATTGTTAGGTGACCACTTGGAGGCCCCCAACTCATGCGAAGCCAACGCAGTAATTTCATATCTGCTGCTCCAGTACAACCTTAAATGCAGGTATTGGCATCAAATTGCCAAACATTGAGAAAACCAAGACGTAATCAGTATTTTCTTATTGTAAAAAAATAAAAATAAAAATGAGATAATATTTCACGTCGTTTTTTTTTTTGTTGTTGTTGTTGTTCTGCCTCTTTTCCCAAATAAAATCAACACGGAAAAAAGTTACAGTCATTCAAGTAAGATCGATTTCTCATGCGTTTATATCCGACCTACTTGGGCAAGTGATTACAGGGGAATTTCTCCTTTTTTTTTTTACTTTCTCCATTCTACTGCTTGGGTGTTTAGTGAGCGCACCTCTAAGCAATAACTCTCTACAACCACCCCCATCCTTGTAAACACCAGGCTCAGCGACATATAGAAAAAAAAAACCTTCTTACCTTATGTAAACATCTTGCAATTACGGTTTTCTGGTAAAAAAAAAAAAATTGTGAAGGTAGACCTTTCTCTTGAATCCTCACGCGGTTTAACTATCACACTGGGCCAAACTAAAACAAATAATTTCTGCAACACAATCCTGTTGGGATGAAATTGTATAAAACTAAATAGAAAACATAACTAAATACTCAGAATCACAAGAGCCATGCTTTTTATTCGTCTCAATACATATGGCAAAGAAAAAAAACTTTCATGTCTTGAATGATTGTGATAAACTGTCTTTTGGTCAAGCAACTCATCTCAGCAGTCTAATACAACAAATATGCATCCACACTGAAATGCTTTATCATACATCTCGAGCGATTATTTAATCTTCTGCCAACACCATATAAGATATGTGTCTTGAGATAATTGAACAAAAACAGTTTTAAATAAGTTCACTTATGTCTTAAAACATACATTTTTATTTGGTGTCATTGACAGCTGAATAAAATCAATGATCTGTGAAAAAGAAAGGCAAATTGACGAGTCAAACCCAATTCCTTTGGTGTAACGTAAAGAAAAAAAATTAGATTTTCGAAAAGGGGGATCATCTAAATTCTTACACGGCATGCTAGTAACAAAAAAAAAAAAACGTAATAAAGCCATATCTCGTCATAATATTTAAACGACTCTTCATAAGTTCAGTAAACACGTATTCCAAATATTGCAAAGAATCAAAAAAAAGAATATATATATATATATTTATTTATTTATTAAAAAGCACCATGTAGTGCATCTCTCCCAAAAAAGAAAAAAAAAAAAAAAAACATTTTGTTTTTTTTTGTTGTGCCATACAATAAGGTAAATTCAGACTGTTAACAATTTTGTGATTTCTTATTCAACGAATGTCACCACTCTTGTCCGAGAGACACTGCGTTCATATGGTCGGCATTCTACAGCGCTTAAAATCCCATACAGAATACTCAAATCTTAAGATGGAATGCACTCATCTAGTGCAACTGTCGATCTTGCATTGCATCTGGATCGAATGCAAAAGCTCATTCGCGTTTTCTCTCGACTAGAATAAGTATCGCATAGCCACTCTCTTCACATACACTGTGTATTTGAATAATACACCGATAAGCCATTCAGTAGCGGGGACATAAAGATCCATATTGTACTCCGCATACATTTTCCAAAGAGAAATCTTTAGATTTATTTTACAGAACGATAATGATACGCATTGCTATATTTTCTATTATTTTTGATTCCTTTCTCACTTTTTTTTTTTTTTCCACTAGTACTACTTGCGAGCTTCACTTAATAATAATAATAATAATAATAATAAAACAATAATAATAATAACAAAGCACGAGAGACAACTCCCGTCGGGGGAGTGTAAAAAAATGCTGAATAGAATCTAAAGTGAAAAAAAAAACACATCTCTATTTCACATTTCAGCATTTAAAATAACACGAAAATAATCCTTTCTTCTACGCACTTATTTAACCGTTTTTATTCCTTACCGTTATCATTTTTTTTTTTTTAAGTGAATTCTATTTCTCCAGCCCTATCTTTTCCTGTTCCACCTTATATATATATATGTGTGTGTGGCTTTGCTCATTTTAGACTATGCTGCTCCTTGCTTGATCACATTATAGAGATGAGTTTTGATTAAAACTTATGTGTCCTCATCCTCACCAAAATATATATATAAAAAAAAAAAGGATCCTTCACGACTGCAACTCCCCGGAACACTCCATTCTTCGTTTTCGTTCTTCTGCGGCTTCTTCAAGTGCGCGCAGGCAGAGCATGCGATTGGGACTTTTCTTGCATATAGCATCACCGATCTGTCACAGCAATCGCAGAGCAAAAATAGAGGTATGTTTAAACTTTGGTGTCACGCAAGCCAACAGTAGGCAATAGAAAGTCTTTTTTTTTTTTTTTTCTTCCAGCGACACACAATCATAGTTTTTCAACTCCATTGCCAAGAGTGCATAACTGTTCTTCGCAAATGCGTACTTTTTTGTGCGATAGGACTGAACTTCACCGTGAAGAAATATGCGAACCAACAGCGTACCACTTTCCTCCTCCACGAGCTCACCCAGCAATAGACTTTATTGCCTCAGAGAGACTACGTGGACCTCCACACATTCTCAGCACTAAGTAATCGCCTACAGAGTGCAGATTGCTTTTCCTCCGCCTTTGGCATTTGTTTATAAGACATATCGAATGTTCTGCGAGAGTCACTTTCATGAAATGCAAAGAGGACGGGATAAATCCATTGGAGACTTTTTTTTTTTTTTTAATCCTTCTCTTCCTCCTTCGCCTCCGCATCTATAGCGAAAGTGGATAGAGTACCATTATCTTTCACCATTACTCCATAGACTTTTCATGCGTGCATTGCGCTTTAAATTCCCTCGTTTTGATGTAAGCGTCGATATCGCGCACTAATAAGGAGTGCGTGAAGCTCTTCGCGAGCGCCCGCAAAAGATACAGGCGAATACATTTGCATCAAGCAACGGGATAGGTACGTGTGTCTTCGCCACGTCAACCGCGTACAATTGGGCTAATTTGTAAAAGCCACACTTCATGAACTCACTCATTCGATAAGAACTCCGAGGCACAGTCAACCCCCGCCCAAAAAAAAAACAAAAAAAAAAAGTTGCGTTGATGGAATTATAACTTTGGACTCACTTTAGTTTTCTTCTCCCAGCGCCCACCTGCTGCCCGAATGCTCCGACAGAAAAAAAAAAGAATGATATCAATTTTTTTTTTTTTTCTAATGGCACGCCAAGGAAACAACAACCAAAGTTTTTTGGGGTAATAAATGAGTGGCATAAATCACGCGCATTATATTTCCCGTTCACTTAACCTTCACGACGGAAAGAAGGAAAGAGTCACTAGTGCACAATGCACAAGAACGCCGAAAAGACAAAAAAAAAAAAAAAAAGCAATCGGTTCAAAAAATGTAACTCAAACCTCGGATTATTGAAAAAGGCAAAAGAAAGCGATAGAGCTATAGATATGTGTACGTATGTGAAGAAGGGCAGAGACAATAAGAAGAAATAAAAACAGTCCTCAAGGCAAATGCACCGATTGAACCGTATACTGTTGCCCCGCTTGCACGTAAACTTCTCCGTACGCTCCTGGCAAAAGGATTTCCTCCGCATCCACAGGTTTGAGAATCATTCTGTGTCCAAAAATATGATGCGGATACGTAACGCCGCCCACTGTCTCAAGGTCCACGTGCAAGTTTGCAATACTAATTTGCGAAGCGGAAGCCGAGGACTCACCAACTTTGAGCGACTCTCCCCTTGTAGCACCGTTTTCGCACGAATCCATCTCTATTTTTTTTTTTTTCTTAAATATATAATAATGTAACGAATAATAATAATAATAATAAAGAAGAGTTAGAAAAGCACAATATGTTTTGTTTTTTTTTTGTAGTAATTTTGTTGCAATAGATAAAAACAGCAATTTTTGTTTTACAATGTAGTCGAGCAAAATTCATCTTTTTTTTTTTTTTTGTTCTTTTTTTTTTTTAATCACAAATAAAAAAAAAAAAAAAAACAAGTTAGAGCGCAGTGTTTTATTTTAACTGTATTACTTTACCTCTCCATCCTTGTGCTACACAACAGAAATGTAAGCTACAAGACACCGTAAATATCTTGAAATGAGGCATATTGGAGAGAAAAGGCTTCTCGCAGCATCACAAATGGTGAAGAGAAAGATGGAAGAAAACAGGAAACCACAAGTGATGAAGAACCGCGATTCAACTGGATAATGGGTTTCATCTTTTCTACAAAGCGCTCAGAGACATTATATACGCAGGGCTCTCGTACCCTTGATGCGTAAGAGAGATCGGTCGCCTCAATCGGTTTTCGTTCTTGCAAAATCATTAGGTCGGACTTTAACGCAGCAAATGAATTCGGGTCTCGCAAAATTACAGTTTGTAGAATTTGAGGTTTCACTATAAGAGGTCTGTAAATTTCCATACTCTCTTCTTCAACCTTGTCAGTGTTTAAAGACTTATTGAACAAAAAAGGAAGCTTGTGCATTGTTGCAAATTCCTCATATAAACCTCGATCTAATGGCGTGAGCTTTGGAAACAAACACTTACCCACAACGGCAGACCCATAAGGCACAGGAAGCACGACATCGGAAATGTCAAATACTTTGTTGGTGATATCCTCAGAAGTAACCAAACGATACTCATACAGTGCAGACTGCCCTTCGTTTGGTTTGAAACTCACCCGCACAATGTCCCCCTCCACTACATTCAGTCCTTTGGAGAGTAAACGCTGCGACACCATCGCATTCCACACAAATTCCGCAGCGCTAGAGCGTATTTTTTCCTTAAAAGGTATTTTTTCCCACACATTTCGAAGAACCTCTTCATTTTCTTCACTATTGTGAAACTTTGCAAGACCTTCTATAAGTTCAACTACCCACCATTGCGACCGCATGTGCTTTACCGCATCAGCCCACTGAAGCGCAATACCAGAAACTGTACTCGGCTCTGCGTTCAGGTAACGCAAAAAATAATCATGATGCACCCCATCGCACTCCGCTAAACATTGAAGAAGAGATCCAATAGCACCGCGAAAATCTCCAGCTTCAGCGTAAGAAGCAACCTCGAACAATTTATTTTCTCCAATACCAAACGTATCGACACCAAAATAATTAATAAACCCCTCTTCACTAATTCTACGTAGTTGGGCCTCAATCGTCTCCTTACTTCCTTCGACGCAACGCAGAAGGACGCGATAGTAGTGTCCCTTTGGTTTTCGAAAAAAATGATTCAATAAATGAAGCTTAGTGTATTCGCGCGGATCAAAAATAAGCGGGTGAATATTATAGTGCCGCGACACATGCGGCAAAAGCTCCTTCGTCATGCCGACACAGACACCATGTTGAGTAAGACAGCCAATGGAGCCACCGGGAGGTTCATGAAGATACATAGAGCAACCTTTAAGAGAAAGTGTGTATCCCAGTCGGTTTTCAATACTTAGTTTTGAGTGGGAGTCACGATAAACGACAAAGTGAAGCAGGGGAAATTTTGAAGAGACCTTTCCTGCCATTGCATAGTCTCCATAACTTTGTACTCGAGGGCTAAAGGACTTGGATGGGTCACTGAAAGGAGTCATGGCATTGTCCTCGACAAGGATCGTTTTTTGTCGAGATACTTTCCGCCATTTGCCTTTAGGGGCGCTCTCGAGCACCGCAACACTTCCATCCGATCCAACCTCATTGACTTGATAGTCCGTTCCCTGTGCCTTCACCACAGCTGAAAGAAGTGGAGTATCACTCGACGACTCCTTTAAAAGTTCGCGACGACGCAAGAGAATACCACACGATTTCTCCTCTGCCTCGAGGCTGCGGCCCTTCCGCCAGTCGCCCCGAGCGATAATGACTCCGTTTGTTGGTTTTCGCAGAGACCAACGCACAATAGGGCCCCGTGACACAACTTTCATAACGCCCCGGGCAAGTTGGACTCATAGAAGAAAAGGTAGAGTAAAAGTGTAGAAAAAAGAAATAGCTGTGCAGCAGAGGAGCAAATACAAAAGAAAAAAAAAAAGACAAAAAAAAAAAAAAGAAAGAAATAGGTATTTCTCGGATCATCAGTGGAGAGGAAGAAAAAAAAAAAATAAGAATAAAAAGATATTCTGAACACAATGTGGAGAATAACAACAATAACAACAACAACAACCACTACAAAACAGTAATGCGAAGTCACAAAAGACCCCTCAAAAGATAAATTCAACGTAAGGTCCATAAGTAATTGCCTCCCCCCATACATGTATATATATATATATATATATATATATATATATATGTATGTGTGCAAAAAGAATACCGCTAAGCAAGCATTGACCAAGAAGTTTTTTTCCCATTGTTATACTGCTGCACAGATCCGTCTGCAGCGTCCACAGCATAAGAGGCGCTCTCCTCATCCTTCCACGGCTGATATGGATTATCTAAGAAAGGTGTGTACATGCTGCTTTCTGCCTCCTCCGTGCGAGCCGCGGCTTCCATCTGAATCGTCATCAGTTGTGGAGTTTTGTCACCCAAGACATCGGTATCTAAAAAGCCACGCTCAGGAAGTTGATTGCGGATGTGGGGCGGAAGTATTTGTAATTTGTGACTGTAAAGTTCCTCTTCCAATTGCATCAATGCGCCTTCGGTAATAACTAATGTTTCATGTTTCATAGCATCATACACATTAAATCGATTGATAGGAATAGGATTTTTAGGGCCTTTAGGGCCCTTCATTCTTTGTTTCGCAGCCGTCTTGTTAAAGTCATATTGTTCATCGCATAGAACCGTGGGACGAACTATTTTATTTTTACCGTTAAAAAAACTACCAAAGAAGAAAGATCGATCAAACTCTGAGCTAGGCGTAATGCGTGAACCTCCGTCCATGAAAAGCACACCCCCACCCATGTGGCGCACATCCCACGACATGCTGCGACAAAGTTCAAGATAGCTCTCTTGCGTAGGTTCACCCAATGTCAATCTATCCACGACCTGTAGTTTCCCTTGAAGCATCTTCAAGGTCAACATCATACGATTACTTTTACTCCATGTCTTCACATCCATTGTTGGCATCAGCATGTTCCATGGTTTGGATGGTTTTGTACGACCTCCCCATGGATACTGGTGATTTTTACGATTGCCAACGCGAGGCATTCCCATTCCAGTATTGGGCCAATTCTTTTTTGCCTTGCGCCATATTTCACGTGTTTCGTAGTCCCATTTACTTGCAAAGTTTTGACACCGAACGAGCCAGTAGGTCAAATTTTTACTTAGCTCTTCCACCTCCGGATACATACCGAAAATAAAAGGATCAAGTTCTCGAGTATGCGTCACCTCGTTTTTCAAATTGAATACGGGCACCACTATACGTTCTTTTATCGTCCCGTATGTATACACAACAGGCCTCGAGGCAGACAAGTGTGGGAGTTCCGGAATGGATTCCACAAAGTAAGGGTGCGGCCTCTGCGGGGACGGCAAGTACGGCGAGACGAGGGGATGTGTGATGGTATTATTTGGCGCGTGCAGCGGGAGCGGGTGGGATCCCGGCAGAACCTGCCCGCCCCCCTCATAGATGAAGTCGCCCTCATCGCGAGGCGCCACATCGTGCACGCCGGAGCTTCGCCAGTCATACCGATGACTAAAAACAATTAGGCGCCTCCCATTAAGAGACAAAAAAGCGGAGGTGCGCGAAAACTGCCTCATGTAATCCCTATTCCAACTCTTACGGTTTACGCGTCCTGTGTGTGTGTTTTACTTTTTTTTTTTTTTCCACCTTCTTGTGCATCACACGCGGTCATGGAAACACACACACAAACACACGTGCAACAACAACAAAAACAAAAAACAAACAAACAAAAAACGATAACAATCACCAGCACCGATAGAGTGCAAATGACAAAAGAAGTAACAGAAACAGAAGAGCAAAAGAAAATTCAAATGCAAAGTACTTTTAATATTTCCATTTAAAAATCTGAGTCCAGATTTCTAATACAAACCCAAAAGGCACACACACACACGTACAGATATGAAAAGAGGAGACAGAGATGCATTTGTTATTGTTTACATATATATATATATATATATATATATATATATATATATGTGTGTGTGTGTGCATTCCATTAATGTGATGCAACGAAATCATTCAACTGTCTCCAGGGATCTGCTGTCACCTGTCGTTCATTTCAACTTCTTCCATGCGTCGCCTTCTCAACTGAGACATTTCATCACGGGATTGTTTCAATGCCTTTGTGAGTGTCGAAACAGTGGCTTCAAGAGAAATATTTTTTTCCCGAAGGGCTAAGTTCTCCTCTTCCAGAGCTAAATTTTTCTCTTCAAGTTCCGCACATCGTTTGATGGTGAGCATATTCGCGCCGTTGAGCAATGCTATTTGAGAATTCGCAGTAGAAAGTTGATTAGCTATTTTTTTCTGAGATGCCATTTCTTCCTTTTTCTGAAAGTTCTGAAATACACTTCTCAACGGAGTAGGATTGTCATGATTGTTGTTGCAATCGAGTTTGTCCTTGTCAATATTGCTAGGAAACAATTTTGATGCCCGTATTACACGATTATTCGCGTCAGCAAGCGCTGCGTAGCTCTCTATTAGTGCAGCATCTCCTGAATCTTCAGTTGTATGGTCTTTCAGGGATGGCAACAAATGACGCACAGAGGCACAAGGTGCACTAAGTGACCGTCGTGATAGAAGTGGAGGCTCAAAGTCGCACAACATCCACACAAGTCTAAGGAACGCCACTAAACTGGATCTTGTAAAGACATTTTTTCAAAAGAAAAGAAAACTAGATCAATGATATCCACCTTCAGTGGGAGTGAAAGAAAAAAAAAAAAAACTAAAAAGAGAGTGCGGGAGGTCTTGGTAAGGAGTAGGAGTAGGAGAAGGGAGGTACGCTTGATACAAAAAAAAAAAAAAAAAAGATGATCAAGCGCAAAACAACTGACGTAGTAATTTCAAGACGCAAAACGGCACGTGTCAAGATTGTTGGGCATAATATACCGATATTCTTTGTTTCTTGCCCTTTTTTTTTTTTATTGGCACTATAAGTCCAGTCTTTTCCCCTCCTCCCTTTCCCTCCCCTCTCGTTGTTTACAAAACACGGGTAAAGTATATATATATATATATTTTTTTTTTTTAAAAGAAAAGCACTTAAAAACAAGACAAGACACAAACGGGATTGTCTCTAAAATATAGAATGAATAAAAGTTCATAGGCTCCTATATATATATATATATATATATACAACTCCACCACTATATGTTGTACAATTTAGTCTTTTTTTTTTTTTAAAGTAGTAATGTATGGTGAAAAAAGTATGGAGTGAAGGTCAAAAACCATTGACCATGTCTATTAAGAAAATAATGCACTTAGTCCAGTTGGACATCTACTAACTGTGGGGCTATAATAAGCAAAGTCTCCAAAGTGATAGAATGGTTCTGTGAGTCTGTGTCCATTTGACAACTCACACAGAGGGGGTATGATGCGTTCCGCTCGACGCATGACAGACTGCCATTCCTCCAAACCCACATCGTCCATGGGCAACGACACCACTGCTGGCGCGGGACCCGCAGCGAAAACGGTTGTGGCGCCAGAAGAAACTAATAATGGATCACCAGCACACTTCTCTCCGCTGGCAGATGAACTCCCCACTCGCAAAGCACTTTCAAAGTTCCCCTCAAGCTTCACGCCTGCCGCGCTCATCCTTTCGTGCGACTGGGCCGGCCGGACCGGCTCCGGCACTGTGCGTGGCGCCGAGGCAGAGAGGGGGCGCGGGACGGGTGGGCTGTGGGCGACAGGCGAAACGTTTGGGCACAGCGCCGCGCGGTCCGGCGACGAGGCGCCACTGCGCGGCGTTCGTTCAATTTGCGGTGGCGGCGTCGTGGGCGGAGTGATGTCAGACACTTCGAGTGCAAAAAAAGAAAACTCCGCGTCGGGGAGTTTGGGCGCCGCGAGCGCCTCCACGTGAAGTGGGGGACGCGCAGCCATCGGACTTGCCGCCGTCAGTACTTCGCCGAAACTCCGAAAGTTTTCCTGCGAGCCTAGAGAGGCGAGGCACTCGTGAAATGGGGGAAGATCCCTTCGCCATTCGGTGTTGAATGGGTTCCGGCGAGGCGCAGGCTCCGTTAGCTCTTCTTCCTGCATCCTGATCTTCAGATTTTTTTTTTTTTTTGTTCTACCCCGGTACGTAATCAATCGTACAGAATTTTTTTTTTTTCTATGCTCTAATTATACACCAAAAACAAAAAAAAAAAGAGATGAGTGCTCAGTAATAATAATAATAGAAAAAAAAAAACCAATAGTATATCGCCGTGTGTGCAGTCCTCCCATACATACGTACACAGATTCACTCACATATACACGAACACACAAACAAAACGTAAAATAATAACAATAATAAGACACTTTTTCTCCACCCCTCCCCCCCCAAAAAAAAAAGAAACATCCTTAGTTTTATTCCAATAGTATTTTATTTTTGAACCATGGGTAAAACAACAAGAACTTTTTTTGTTGTTGTTGTGTCCTTGCTTCCTTAAATTCAATATTCAGCTCTCACTCTCTCTCCGCCTTATATATATATATATATTTCTTAAAAAAGAATAATAAAAGCAAATTAAAAAATGTCCAACCGTGCTTCCTCCACTCCTCCCTTATCCCTTCTCGCAACCAG
>JASANW010001188.1:0-17213 GCA_030849725.1 Trypanosoma boissoni
TACTTTGCTTTCACTTCCTCTTTGTTTACGACTCACGCTAGGGGGGCATATTGAAGCTGAAGCGGTCGTTAACTATATATATATATATATGTATATATATATATATTGGACCCAGAGTTGGTGTTCCTCCCTAATACTTAAAACGTTCAAAGGATTGGGATTGAATTATAATATTTTTTTTTTGAATTTAATGGATGACTTTTATGGTGTACTGTTTGATATTCTAGAAATGTTTTAAGAAGTTTTTGAAGGTCTGTTGAGTTTTTGTGAAGTGGGTTGGAGCGAACGAAAGGCGCGCGATTAGTTGTTTTTTATATCACGGTTGACGTGTAACTTTTGGAACAAGATTTCGAACATTTACGTTTTTTTTTTTTTTTATGTGTGAGTGTATGGTTGATGTGGTGACCTGGATGGCGGAAGTGAAATTGACTGTGCATTGTGGTTATCTTGCTTAAAAAAAAAAAAAAGAACTAACGGCAACAAAAACAACAAGAACAACATCAAAAAAAAAAAGTACCGAAATAAATTAAGGAGTAATGGGTGTTCTGTATTATTTCTCCGAGGTCTTTTTTCTCTTAACAGCTCTTCGTGAGTTTTATCGAGGGTATTTGTGTCGAACCTATCAAGTGCAGCGAACGTTATTTTAATGTTTTGACTTATATCTCCTAATTATTTTTTGACATCTTGCGGATTAGCTTTTTGGTTCTTGTATTAGCGACGGAGCTTTTTTTACTTTTTTTTAAAGGGTGACCTGAGCTTTGTACATGCCTTTAATTTTTCTCGGTTAATTTTTTTTTTTTTTTACGTGGTGGTGCTTGTCCTGTATTTGCTGTAATATACCGAGGTTATGGAGTGTGCTTGCACAACTTTACTTATTGCTCGTCTAACAAGAGTTTATATAATAATTTTTTTTTTTTTTACACGTGCTCTGAATGGTGTTTGTTTTTGATCTTTAAGGGAAAAGACGCAATTATTTTTGAGTTCCGGTCATTTGTTGCAGTCGTTTTTATGAATGTAAGTAAATTGCTGTGAGCTATTCTTGAAAAATTGTGCTCTTTTTTTCATTTATCTTTATTAAAATTTTTACTTAAGTTCATGCACAGGTTGTTAATTTGACCTTTGATTTATATTACTTACCGATCCACCGTAAAATAAACTGGAGCATCGATGCGCAGGCGTAAATTTATGGCAAGACCTGTATTTATATGGTTTTTGCTGCTCCTTTCGACTTGTATTTTTACTTGCATTATGCTTATTTATATGCAAGAAGAGGAGCTAGTTTCTTCACCGTTTCCGACTCGACACACAAATACTCCTTTATATTTTGATACTTTTTTAAGATATTCAACATCGTCAATACCTACTAATTCATCTTTTACTCCATGGATAGATTTATACGCTAAAAAAGCTTTTGCTATAATTAACGATACATCGGATGTGTCAAAAAAAAATAATGATGACAAGGATGTTCAAGAAAACCGTACGTTTTGCGCTTTGATGAGAGACTGGATGTGGAATGAGGTTATTCCTGCGCGCTTCAACCGTGAGTTTAGGAAGGCTTTAATGGCACAGCGACGGCGACATATGGCCGTCGCAAGTGGGCATCCTTATCATGGTCAAAAATATATTGTGTGGTCTCTTAGTGGTGGTTTGGGTAATCGCTTTCAAGCCCTTACCAGTGTTCTAGTTGCTGCTATGTTATCTGGTCGTGTTCTATTAATGAAGGATTGGCTTACGCCTTTAAAATCTTCTCATTCGAGGCCATTACGACCAACATTGCTTCCCTTTGCGAGAAACTTGAATAACCAAACGGAGGTTTTTCGACACGAAAATCTACGTGAACTGTTTTGGTTTTCAAACGGTGAAAAATATTCACGTGTACTAAATGAAAATATTTTATGCAGCTTATTTCCAATGATGTCTTTGAGTGAATTTGAAAAGATGTATCCGGGAGAATTTAGATCTCTAGAGAATTTTAGTAATAAAGATGTTTTGTTGTTTAAAAATGGCCATGCAAAAATTGACATTCGAGCTGGTCATGATAAAAAATTGAGTTTGTGGAATCATTTTGCATGTGGTGATGTAGGAGTTAACGGCGAGATCGATTTTTTTTCTGACCAACAATTCGTGTACGTTTGGACTAATCAATATTTTCTTCCCCTATTTTATGCGAATAAACGTACAGGTGCTCTTATAAGAAGTTGGATTCCAGAACATCCCTTTAGGTCAATTCTGCCTCTTATTTTTTTGCCGGCAAGGCCGGTGATGTATCGTGTGCTGCAGTTATATGCCAGATCTGATGGTCATCTTGAAATGCGTAATTATACGGGGTTGCACGTTCGCTCCCTTAAACGCCATGGTGCAGCTAGTCTTATTAAAGACTTTTCGCAATGTGTTAAATATATTGTGAGTGGGTCATATAAAACAGAAACTTTTTTTTTGGCTTCCATGTACCGCTCTGCCAGTGATTTGTTTAATAATTTTCAGTTGATGAAGGGTGTACGATTCTTCCCAGAAGTCGGTAAGCAAAATAATAATGAGCAAAGCACAGGTCAGGGAGTGGTAGTTGAGTGGAATGCACTTACTGATGTAATGGTGCTATCCTTATCTAATCGGCTTCTTCTTTCTCCTGGCTCAACTTTTGGGTTTCTTGCTGCCGCTGTAGGAGAGGTTAAGGATATTATATTTGTGGGTTCTAGGGGTTCTGTTAGGCTACACGAAAAGATGTGCATTAAAAAAGACGGAAACATGGTGACGGACCCTTGTTTTACATCGTGGTTTAAACTAGATGCCATTGAGAGCCGCAGCCAGCACTTAACTTGTGGGCTGGATAGGATGCCCTATTGGGTTTATGATTGTGGTACAAGATCCTAAGATTCGTTTTTTTTTTTTTGCTTTTTTTAATTTTGGTATCAAAGGTTAGTTTTTTTTGATTTTCAAAAAAAATGTGTCTTATCGTGTTGTTTGTAAAGTTTTTGTTATACCTTGTCTTTTTTTTTTGTCGTGTTTCTATAGCACAGGAATGGATCCCTTGAGGGATTCGCTCGATTATGAGCCATTGGAGCGTTTTGATCTGCTCCACTCTTGCTTCCGAGAGGAGGATGGCTTGATGTATTCTATAAGAGCCGAAGAAAATCGATTACTTTTTGGGAGTACGGATAAAGAAACATCGCGTAAACGAGGAATATGCGATGATAGACGCTACTTTAAGTGTTTTTATGATTCTTTTTTGGAGCGCGACGATCGCTTTTATATTAGTTTACAGAGAGACGCTATTCATAAAGAATATATGGAACGCCGTGCGTTGACTGAGTATGAGGAGGAAGAATTTTGTGGGATATGTCGTGTTGCAGGAGACATACTGGGTAATGCACAATTGAGTCGTATTAGGTACATTTCTTTACCTCCTTTGGAGGTTGAGGAAGTGAAACGGAGGGTTATATGTGGTGATTATTTTTCGATGCTGTTGGAAGCAGCTTGCACTTTGGAGATTCTTCATCGCCGTACAATTACTTTTGCAGAGGAGCCCACTGCTAGGAGCGCAATAGAGAGTGAAGAGCTAGCTGATTGGCTTGAAAGTCGCAAACGCCAGACGACCCGGGAACGGCAAGAAGAGGTGGAAGAAAATGAGAGAGAAAAAGAACTTCGCCTTGCATACTTTGTCTGGAAACAAAAACAAGAGTATAAAGTTTTTCTCTTTGAACAAAGTGAAGAGGAAGAGCGCATAGACGTGGAGCGACTACAGCGCTTCCATTGGGGAAATATTATACAGATGTTTTTTAAGGAGCGCAAAGAAGCTCGCTATAGTCAGTTAAAGTATGAGTTGAGTCAACGGCAGCTACCTACTGAAGTGTGCCGAAACCTTTTAGCAAAGGAAACGACTGAGCGATCGAATCTTTTGCTTTTACAACGAGATCATTTTCGTACTTTGCAGGCGGACGAAGTGAAAGACTACCTCTGGACAAAACGTAATTTAATGATCAACGAGCGCGTCGGAAAACAACTAGGCCGTGTCTAGCATGTAAAGTGAAGATGTATCACTAAAAGGAAAGAGAGGTTTGGAGTGTATTTTAGTTTCTTTTCACTTTGCCCAACCCTACGTTATGCCAATTTCAAAAAATGCTTTTTAAAAAAAAAATCCTTAGTTATGTACAAAATACTTTACCTTAAAAAAAATCTTATTAAATCAATAGAGCTAAGACAATTATTAAGGAATATAGTTTTTTTATGACTACACTATCAACATCATCTATGGATGTTTTGCGTTCTCAACTAAAGGGTGTTCGTGTGGAGTTTGGATCCCTTATTAGGTTTCGCGACGCGCCGGCCTTTGAAATGGTGATGCGTCTCAATCAACGCCACAAAGGTAAACTAGTGTCGACTATCTTGGAAGCGAAGGGCGAGTGCAGTGATCACCCAAAGCCAAAGCGTGAAGAAAACGGAATTTCTGAGTGTGGTGTATATGTAAGGACTGAAGAGTGTAGATCGGTTTTTGTACCAGAGTCATATGAAGGCTTTTTAGAGTTGGAGATGCAAAAGTGGTTAAATCCTTTTCGAGATCGTGGTGAGGATAAGGGAAAGCGAAAGCGAAGACGAGATGAGCGAAATGAATATTATGATGATGATGGTGATGATTACAATGATGTCTCTCTGGATGATATCATGGAGGATGAAATGGTATCCAGTTGTGAATCTTCTCAGTGACATCTGTCTTGACTCGGAATATGTGGTTGCTATTTTTGGTAATTCAAGTTTTTTGTCATCAAATCTGCTATGTACATTATTGGAGAGTCTTTGAGACACTCTTTTTTTTTTTACATTGCTTTGTTTTGTTTCTTAATTATATAGAAGAACTTATAGCTGACAGCTCATTGGGAATGGTGGTTCAACGGGATCGCTCTCAAGAGCTGTACATTCTCTTTGATGGGATGCGAAGTGATGATAATAGGATGACCAATGGCGGTACACTCGTGACAGAGCAAATCCCATTACGACTCCACACTGGTTTACACTCTAGTAGTGAGGTACAAATGTTTAACAGATTTGCCCAGGCATTCTCGACAGATTTAGCTCGTGTTTCAGAGTCTATTATGCGTCTCACAAAGGTTACACAGCGTCAAAGTGTTTTTGATGATCAGTCATCTGAAATAACAGGCCTCACTCAGATGGTAAAGTCCTCTCTTCAACGACTTCACACAGATTTGGAAACACTTGAAGAACTAAAACATCGTGCGCTAGCTTCTCAAAAGGTGTTGCCTAGCAAAGGCAATGGTGGAGTCTCTGGAGACTCTCACAGCCTTTGGGGTAGCACGAGTAGGGATACAGAATCACTAATGCGTGCGTCAACAAAACATAATGACACGGTTGTAGATACTCTCCGTACACGCCTGGCACGTACAGGACAGCAATTTCGCTCAACGTTACAGCAGCAGACTCGTTCTATGAAGGACAATGCCCAGAGGCGCCATTTGTTTACAACTGGTGAGCGTCCTCAGACGTTTGAAAGTGCTCTTTTTCAAGATCAAGAGCAGCACCAACTGCAGCAACAACAACTTGTGACGGGAACAAGCAATGTGCAGTACTACAAGCAACGCGCCGAGGCTGTCCGTGAACTTGAAGCTACCGTGATGGAGGTAGGTGAACTGTTTAACGATTTTTCTAGACTCGTGCATGAACAGGACGAAGTGGTGCTTCGAATTGATACCGATGTGGATCTAGCTCTTAGAAATGTAAACGCGGGTAGTAATGAGTTAATGCGCTACCTGTCAAACCTTAGCTCTAACCGCGGGTTGATACTGAAGTTATTCGCCGTCCTGGTGTTTTTTTTGCTTTTATTCGGTTTCTTTGTTGTGCGTTAAGAGCCGGTGAACCCTAGACGGAAAAGGAGCCGACATATGGTACATGTGTGTGCACGCGTAGGGGAGAGAGGGGATGGGCACCATCCTGTCATTGCTGTTCTGTTACTTTGTTTATGATTCTTAGTCTGCAATGTTTTACATGCAGAATCTATCTTTCGCTGCTCATTTCAGTAGCTCTGCAACCTCTTTGTTTCAAATCATATGTGTTGTGTGGAACAAAAGAGGTAAGGACACGAGTGTTACATCCGCGTTCTGCATGCTAGGGAAGCTCAGCGCAGTGCCGTTGGCAAGCTAGATTGAGATATTCAGCGCAAAGGTGAGTATTGGTATTCAAAAAAGCGACAGCAAAAGGTGCTAATAATACAGCTCACGAAGATTGTTTTTTCCCTTTGCCACTTTTTATCACCAATATATATATATATATATATATATATACATCTGGGTCTATATTTTCACATTTTTTCCGAGAACACTCTCTGCCTCGTCACTTGTCAATACCTTTTTTTTTGTCAAATATTTCCCACTTCCTATTTTTCTCTCTTTTATGTTTCCGGTTGTGAGAAGTAGTTGCGACAGGTCGAAAAAAGAAAAGGAACAGGACACGCTTCCGCGTTTCGATTACTTCAACGAAACCAGCTAACTGAGGTGTCTCTTTGTGTGTGTATCGATCGGAGTGTAACTGGGGACGGGGTGAGTGAAGGGTGTGTTTGTGGAAGGGTGAGCGAAGGTGGGAGAAAAAAAAAAGTAAATAAGGATAGGGGTTCCTTTAAGAAAGAGCTTTAGCACAGGGAAAAAAGGAGACCTACACGATTTCCCAACGACCGCAAAAAAAAAAAAAAAGAGGCAGTTATAAAAGGCCTAGGAACCTTCAAAGTTAAGGGTGCGTGTTTCCATTAACCTAACAGTGGGATGATTAATCCCAAGTTGCTTGCGTCACAGGAGCTTGCGCTGCATCGCGTCAATGTGCAACAGCAGAGCTTTTCCCCTCTCTTTTCTGGCGTCAGCGAAAGCGCAACTGCATTCGCGAGCAGCAACAGTACCAGTTTTGGGGGAATTGGTTTCCCACGATCTTCTTTACCACGTGTAGAGTTCACCTCTCCAAGCTTTAGCGGTCTCATCGCTGGCGGGGGGATGAGTTTTGCCCCTAACCCTACGCTGAGCTCCCCGCCCTCGGCAAACAAATCTTCTGGGCCGTCGCCCATTGCATCGCTATCTGGTGGCGGGGCGAACAGCACGGCGCCCGCGAGCATTGCAAGGCCGGGGGTGCGGGCACGGCCCGAATGGGTTTCTGCGCTGGACAGCGCCTCAGCCTTTGCGGTACCAGCGCAGCAGCTGCGCGGGTCGACGCCGGCTACCTGTCGTAGTGTCGACATCCGTTACATTGCGGACCGCTACGACCGGCAGTGGCTTGAGCAGCGCCCGACCGTAACGGCCCCGAAAGGCAAAGCCGGCGGCAACAGCAGCAGCAGTGGGGAGCGGCCTAGCGAGCCCGACATTCCGCTCGCGCTTTTTGAGTGCCTCGTGACAGCCTTTGAACTCGCAGCGCATGGGAGCCCGGATATTCCACTGGAGCGGTTGCAGCTTGCTGAGCTCGACGCGGTCGTCGAGACCGGTGCCGACGCCGCTGTGGTTGCTGCGGTGCGACAGTATTGGCTCGGCCGGCGACATGCACTCGGCGGGAACGTGCCGTGCATTCCCGCGCTACGCATGAACGTGCGCGAGGACGGGCAAACTGCGCTTTGCCACGCGGACCTCTTGCAGTATTGCCCGTTACCGTTCAACCACAGGGATTGGACGATGAACGCCGTCCGCCGCCGTGCCCCGGGGGATGGGATGCGGGAGGAAGGTGGGGACACAACGGGGAACAAGCGCAGACGAGAGGGAAGTGGAGAGGTAGAAGTTGTAAATGAGAGAAAGGCTCTCCTCGCATCTGCGCTTGCGGTTGCGGGGGCTGTGCTAGAGCGAGAGACATGGAAGATGCGGCACACGCATCTTGTACTCTACGAACTCGCGCTGCTCCGTCGCTGTGCGATCGCCGAGCGCGATGGGGGTGAAGGGAACAGCGAGGGAGTCTGGGCCACGGACGAGGCACTGCGCGACGAGTGGACGCTGCGCGACTGTGACGATGATGATGCTGTCGAAGAAATGCGAGGTGGTACCGCGGCGGCTGAAAGTGTTGTAGGTATTGAAGAATATGTATGACAAGGAGGCAATATATTGTTTTTAATGGAAAGGAACAGGAGAGGAAGGTCTGGGAAATTGAAAACAAGAGTTCCTGCGAGCAGAAACGAGTGAGAAGAGATACAATATTTGGAGCAATGGCTAACATTTACACACACACCCATATATATATATATATATATATATATATATATATATATAGTTATTTATAATAAGGTCAGGAGAATTACTTTAAGTAAAGTGAAGTTGTTATTTTCTTGAGTTGCAAAGTAATCGTTTGCGGCTTCTTACTCATTTTTTTTTTTTTAACGCTAGTTAAAAAAGAGCAACTCTATATTTTTAAAAACCGAAGGTTGAGAGGAATTTATTGAGGAGAGTCATAATAGTAAAAAAAAAAAAAAAGTATTTTTTAGTGAGACCGTTGATATCTGTGCGAAAGGATTTATATAGTTGCGTTCACATATTGGTATATACATATCTATCTATTTATTTATCTCTCTCTACAGGTGCATATATTCATCTTTGATAAGGACACGTACACGTGCACGTCTACACACACACACACACACACAGACATAGCTACGCACTTCACTGCAATATTTAACCGAACTGTGTAAAAAAGTCTGATTGAATGATACGGTCACCGCAGCCGCGATTCCCACAGTCAGCGCAACCCGGCAACTTTGCGCCGCAGTTGCAGACTGAGCACCAGCCTCAAATGCCTATGCAGATGCCCATGGAGCAGCAACAACATCGTCCAACTCTGAAATATCAGTCTCAGCCGTCGTCCATCCCGCTGGAGCACACCGATGTGATTCACGACTTGCAGTTTGACTACTATGGGCAGATGCTTGCAACGGCGAGTTCCGACCGCACCATTGGTGTGCACATTGTGCGGGATGGACAGGTACAGCGCGTGGCCACACTTACCGGCCACGACGGACCTGTATGGATGGTGAGTTGGGCTCACCCGCGTCTTGGCACCGCTGTCGCATCAGCCGGTTACGACCACCGCGCTATTGTGTGGAAGCAACAGCAGCAACACCCATCGCAGTGGCGTCCAGTGCACGTGATTGACTGCCACCAAGGCAGTGTGAATGCGGTGCAATGGGCTTTGGAGGCGCCGCTTATTGCGACGGCGAGTAGCGATGGAACCGTTGCCGTAACCGCACTGCACGCGGGCGTCTGGCGCGAGAGTGTGCGGTTGAGCAACAATAGCAATAACATTGCCCACGCTATGGGGGCCACATGCGTATCCTTTGCTCCCGCGTGGGGCCCGCGACCTGAGCTTGTCCTCCTCGCATCCGGCGGCTGCGACGCGCAAGTGCGCCTGTGGGCCGCGCGCGACGGACCAGACGCGCCGCAGTCGTTTGAACTCGCGGCTTCTCTCAGTGGCCACACGGATTGGGTCCGAGACGTGGCCTTCGCGCCATTCTGCGCAGCGACGCGTCACGCGGTGCTAGCCAGCTGCTCGCAGGACCGAAGTGTCATTATTCACCGCCGAGCGTGGGCACACGTGGGCGAAATGGATACCACGGGAGAAGAGCAGTGGGAGCGCAGCGTTGTGCTCTTTGACGAACCGGTGTGGAGGCTCGCGTGGTCACCAACGGGCGGAATGCTCGTTGCGACAACGGGGAGCTCGGAGGTCTTTATCCTATGCGAGGGAGCGGATTTTACACAGCCGTGGATTAAGACACCCCTCAGTGAGTACAACTCACAGTAACCGAGAAATAGGTTTGCAGAAAAAGAGCAGAAAGGAATTTAAAAGAATGAGAAGTTGTTGGACATGTGTGGAAGTGAATGCAAGCCTTTTTTTTTCTCTGTGTACGTCTGCGGCGCAGAATTGTTTTTGTCTTGTATAAATGTTATTCGCTGCAATAAGGAATAAATAACAATACAGAGCGTCATGATCCTTCTCTATGTGCTGCAGCATACGACCATACATACACACAGGCAAGCCAAGAAAATGCTTAGACAAATATAAGGAGAGGGAGAGCAAGACAGGGTGAGGCGAATCATGAAGGGAATTAAAAAAGGGGTTCTCATTCTGTATTTTTTTTTTTTCGTATTTATTACTTCTTAGTTGTGTACACATATACCACACTGTGCACCAATATGCTTTTCCTTTGGAAAAAAAAATAGATAATCCCTCATCGTCTTTCGTTGTATCTTGTTCTCTCTCATATTATTTACTTGTGCCTACCTTAATTTTCTCACTAATCCACACTGTACCTTTGTCATCATACATCCATCCACACTTGCGGACTTATTTTACATCCCCTGCGCACTTTTTTTTTACCTCGGTGAATATGAAAGAATACACACACAAAAAAAAAGCTGGAAACAATAACAACTTCACAATACAAAGAAGGACGAGAAACTAAAACAGGAATGCAAGGAGCATCGGAATCTATTATTATTTGCACTCCAACTATTTGTTTTAGGACATTTCATACTCTATTCATGTGCAGTTTGTCTGCGAAACATTAATTCAATATTAGGATTCATTTTATACTTTTATAGCATCCCGTATCAATAAATAAATATATTTATTTTATCTTTTAAGATATCTTTTTATATTCTCGTTTTGTATTATTATTTGCAAACAAAGAAGATAGACAGTAAGTAATGGAAACCGCAAACAAGTCTACAGGCCCTTCCGCTACTAACCCGTTGGAGATCGAAGCGAATGGTGAGAATCCCAACATTGGGAATAGGGTTGCGGATCAAGGGACCACCCGGATTACTGGAAAGCAAAACACGATACCAGATTATACGAGACAGTCGCAAAATACTACGGAAAGCGCTTTGAAGCTACGGACTGTGTTTACTACCGAGAAGGATGAGTCTGCCACCGCTCCTGAGATACCGCGGTTGCTGAACCCATCCGCTTGGCCGCCTGTGGGGTTCCGTGTGGCGTACCGGGAGTACCTCGCAGAGTTCTTGGGCATGTTTATTTTGATCTTCATGGGCATCGGCGTCCTATCGGCATCCAGGGTGACCAGCGATGTAGGGGGATTTGTCGGCATCATGATGGGCTGGGGTGCGGCTGTGGCAGTAGGTCTCTTCGTATCTTTCAACATCTCTGGTGGGCATGCTAACCCTGCCGTGACCTTTGCGAATGCCGTGTGGGGACGCTTTCCGTGGCGTAAAGTTCCTGGATACTTTCTTGCGCAGTTCTTGGGCGCCTTCGTCGGGGCGGCCGGCGCCTACGGTATATACGGAGAGCAGCTGAAGCTGCTTCTTGGCACGGATGCGTTCGGGCCGAAAGGCTATGCCAACATCTTCAGTACATACCAGGGGGAAGACAGATCAGTTGTTTTCTGTATTTTCTGTGAATTTTCATGCGCGACAATGCTACTGTTTAGTGTAAATGCGATCTTAGACGCAAAAAATGCACCAGCGCGAGGGCATGAGGCATCTGTTATCGGAATGATTATTTCTGCCATTGGTCTCAACTTGGGATTTATAACTGGATTCACTATGAATCCTGCAAGGGATTTTGGCCCGCGAGTGTTTTCGTCGTTTCTCTTTGGATCAGTCGTTTTCACGCAGGACAACTATTACTTTCTTGTGCCGTTTTTCGTTCCCTATCTAGGCGGTATAGTGGGGATGTTTCTCTACTTATACTTCATGCCAGAAAACACGAAGACTGCGGTGGTCGAAGTTGAGAATAAGTAAGGTACCAGAGAGCGTGCGGCAGTACAAGCCTTGCTCAATAAAAGGGTCATATTTGCTCTCTGTATGCATTACCTCTATGTCTCTTTTAGGTACCGTTTGGAGAATAACTGGACAGAATGGTATTCTCACCTTTTCCACTTGTCTTATTCTATTTTTGTGCATATATGTGAATGTCGATTGGGATGAAAAGAGAGTAACGTGGGTTGGAAGGATGAGATAGTGTCTGTCAGGTTAATTGAATGGATGAGTGAGCTAATGAGGACGATGAATATGAAGCTAATAAGGATCTCCTGGGTATCCTTAGTTTTGAAAGGCCATTCTATTTTATGCATTTTATGCATTTTTTCGTCTTGGGTAGATTTGAAGAGTTTTTTTTTTGTATAGCAAAAGAAGAGCTCTTCGTAAAGATACCTTTTACGCTTCGTTAACTCCCCCTATTTTTAATTTAATAATGGAAAAATCATTATCTTGGAGTTAATAGGAACATATTTTATTGCATTGTGCAATTGTTTTGCCTGCTTGATTTATGATTTTCCTATCCCTTTATGCAAAACAAGGAGTCTGTTTTGCCAATTAAACGTAGGAAAACGCTTTTCTAAGTGCGCATATCAATTTGTTTGTAGCGATCTTTTTTTTTTATGTTGCACAACAAAATTTGTGGATATGAATTCCTGTTAAATGAAAACCGAGAAAATACTTTGAGTGTACTTGATTAAACAGGTATTTGCCTATAGAAGTAGTACGGGAAAATAGCAGGTAAGTAAAAAAAACTAACAGCGAACCCCTTTTTTTTCATAAAAACTAACACAACGGTGAAAATTTTACGAAGGGTCTTTTTGCTGAAGTTATAGAGGACTATACGTTGTAGTCTCTGTTAATTTTACTTAATGATATATACATGGAGGGTATTACATGCGTAATTGTGATTCTTTTTGTGTCATTATTTCACTTTTAAAAAAATATTGAAGAGTTAAAACGTTGAAACAGTATTGTCCATTATCTATTCAGGGGATATCTACCTTTATCTATATGTGTATGTATATATAACTATATATATATATATATATATATATATATAGTTATATTTAACAATTTATGTGTATTGTTTGTATTTTACGTTTGTGTATTCCGGTTTCATTATTATTGCCAAGCAAAGACCATAGTCGGTCAGTAATGGAAGCCACAAGCAAGTTTACAGGACCTTACGCTACTGACCCCTTGGCACTTGAAGCAAATTACGAAAATCCCAACAGTGGGAATAGGGTTGCGGAACAAGGCCCCACTCAGATTACTGGAAGGCAAACCGCGAGACCAGAGCTTACGACACAGTCGCAAGATGCTACGGAAACCGCTCTGGAGCTAAAGACTGAGAAGGGCGACTCTATCTCCGCTCCTGCGATACCGCGGTTGCTGAACCCATCCGTTTGGCCGCCTGTGGGGTTCCGTGTGGCGTACCGGGAGTACTTCGCAGAGTTCTGGGGAACGCTTGTTTTGATCTTCATGGGCAACGGCAACGGAGCTGGCTCCAAGGTGAACAGTACCTTTGGGGGATATCTCCCCATTACGATTGGCTGGGGGTTGGCTGTCACAATTGCGCTCTACGTCTCTCTCGGCATCTCTGGTGGTCATATCAACCCTGCCGTGACCTTTGCGAATGCCGTGTGGGGACGCTTTCCGTGGCGTAAAGTTCCTGGATACTTTCTTGCGCAGTTCTTGGGCGCCTTCGTCGGGGCGGCCTGTGCGTACGGTATCTTTGGAGAGCAGCTGAAGCTGCTTATTGGCACGGATGCGTTCGGGCCGAAAGGCTATGCCAACATGTTCAGTACATATCCAATGCCAGGAAGCTCAGTTGGGACCTGTATTTGGTGCGAATTTGCGGGAACGATGATCTTGCTGTTTGTTGTAAATGCCATATTTGACAAGAACAATGCACCGGCGCGAGGGTATGAGCCGCTCGCTGTGGGACTGCTTATTTTTGCCATTGGTATCAACCTGGGCTCTGTGTCTGGGTACGCTACGAACCCTGCAAGGGATTTTGGCGCGCGATCGTTTTCGGCGCTGCTCTTTGGATCAGTCGTTTTCACGCAGGAGAACTATTACTTTCTTGTGCCACTCATCGTTCCCTTCTTTGGGGCTGTAACGGGGATGTTTCTCTACTTATACTTCATGCCGGAAAACAGGAAGAGTACGGTAGAGGACGTTGAGAATAACTAAGGTACCAGAGAGCGTGCGGCAGTACAAGCCTTACTCAATAAAAGGGTCATATTTGCTCTCCGTATGCATTGCCTCTATGCCTCTTAGGTACCGTTTGGAGAATAACTGGACAGAATGGTATTCTCACCTTTTACACTTGTCTTATTCTATTTTTGTGCATATATGTGAATGTCGATTGGGATGAAAAGAGAGTAACGTGGGTTGGAAGGATGAGATAGTGTCTGTCAGTTTAAGTGAATGGATGAGTGAGCTAATGAAAACGATAAATATGAATTTGCTCAAGATCTGCACGGTATCTATTGGTTTTGTGAGGCAAATCGGTTTTACGCATTTTATGCATTCTTTTCGTTTTGGATAGGTTTGAAGAGTTTTTTCTTTTCACGAAAAAAAAGAGCTATTGGTAAAGCTAGCTTTTACGCTTTGTAAAGTCCCCCTTTTAATAATAGTTTTGAAAAATACATTATTTTTGAATTAATAAGAACATATGTTATTGCTTTTTGCAATTGTTGCGCTGCTTGATTGATTACATTATATTTTGATTTCTTCGTTGGCAAATAGTCTCTTTTGCAGATTAAAATTATGGAATACTTGCGCTAGGTGCGCGTATGAGTTTGTTTTTCGGATTTCTTTTTTTTACTCTGCACGGCAAAATTTATTGAGATGAATTAATGTTAAATGAATGCCATATGAGTATTTCAAGTGTATTTGCTTTAGCTCGTATTTGCCAGAGGCAAATAGGAAGGAAAAGCGACAATAACCACGAACTGTAAAACCAAGCCCCTTTACTTCGCAACAGCTAAACGACGATTGAAATTTTTTAAAAGTTTTTTTTCTTGCTAAAATCTTAAAGGCCTCCCTGTTTTATTCTCTATGAATGCTGTTCAAAGAGATAAGCGTAAAGGAAATTATATCTGTGGATATGCACCTTTGTTTTTGTTTCATTTTTTAAATTATAACTCGAAAGCTAGTAATCAGTTACGATAATTGATTATTGCTCTTACCAATTTCTTCAGGGCATGTATATATATATATATTTATATCTGTCTAATTTTTTTTTTCCATTTTTCTATTAGCGTTATTAAGTATTATTGACAACCAAAGAAGATATACAGTGAGTAATGCAAACCAAAAGTAAATCTACAGGTCCTTACGCTGACCCTTCGGTGTTTGAAGATAAACACGAAAATTCGAGCAGTGGGGGCAAGGCAGCGGAACAAGGGCCCACTCAGAGTACTGGAAAACAAACCGCGAGACCAGAGCCTCCGAAGCAGTTGATGTATTCTATGTGTACCTCTGTGGAGATGGGTGCATTGGGGAGTGCCGAGGAGAACGGGTCTATCTCCGCTCCTGAGATACCGCGGTTGCTGAACCCATCCGCTTGGCCGCCTGTGGGGTTCCGTGTGGCGTACCGGGAGTACCTCGCAGAGTTCTGGGGAATGTTTATTTTGATCTTCATGGGCAACGGCAACGTAGCTGGCTCCAAAGTGAACGATATTTATGGGGGATTCGTCGGTATCACGGTTGGCTGGGGCTTGGCCGTGGCAGCGGCGCTCTACGTCTCTCTCAACATCTCTGGTGGTCATATCAACCCTGCCGTGACCTTTGCGAATGCCGTGTGGGGACGCTTTCCGTGGCGTAAAGTTCCTGGATACTTTCTTGCGCAGTTCTTGGGCGCCTTCGTCGGGGCGGCCTGTGCGTACGGTATGTACGGAGAGCAGCTGAGGCTTCTCTTTGGAACGGATGCGTTCGGGTCGAAAGGCTATGCCAACATGTTTTGTACATACCCAATGCCAGGAAGCTCAGTTGGGACCTGTATTTGGTGCGAATTTTCGGGAACGATGATCTTGCTGCTTGTTGTAAATGGCATATTTGACAAGAACAATGCACCGGCGCGAGGGTATGAGCCGATCGCTGTGGGACTGCTTGTTGTGGCTATTGGTCTTAACGTGGGCTCTGTGACTGGGTACGCTATAAACCCTGCAAGGGATTTTGGCCCGCGAGCGTTTTCGGCGCTGCTCTTTGGATCAGTCGTTTTCACGCAGGAAAACTATTACTTTCTTGTGCCACTCATCGTTCCCTTGTTTGGGGCTGTAATGGGGATGTTTCTCTACTTATTCTTTGTCCCTGAAAACAAAAAGGCTGCGGTAGATGACTTCGAGGATGAGTAAGGTACCAGAGAGCGTGCGGCAGTACAAGCCTTGCTCAATAAAAGGGTCATATTTGCTCTCCGTATGCATTGCCTCTATGCCTCTTAGGTACCGTTTGGAGAATAACTGGACAGAATGGTATTCTCACCTTTTCCACTTGTCTTATTCTATTTTTGTGCATATATGTGAATGTCGACTGGGATGAAAAGAGAGTAACGTGGGTTGGAAGGATGAGATAGTGTTTGTCAGGTTAAGTGAATGGATGAGTGAGCTAATGAAAACGATGAATATGAATGTGCTCAAGATCTGCTGGGTATCTATTGGTTTTGCGAACCAAGTGGGTTTTACGCANATTTTGTGCATTCTTTTCGTTATGGTTAGGTTTGAAGAGTTTTTTCTTTTATCAAAAGAAGAGCTATTAGTAAAGCTACCTTTTATGCTTTGTTAACTCATGCGCTTTATTTACTTAATACTAAAAAAGTTATTATCTTTGAGGTTGTGCGCACAGGTGTTAATGCATTATACAATTATTTACCTGCCTTAGTTTATGACTATTCTACCCTTCTAAGCGCAAAAAAGAGTCTGTTTTGCGGATTAATTTTGTGAAAACGTTTTACGTACGCGCACGAATTTTTTTTGAAATACCTTTATTTATTGATTTTAAACAACAAAGTTTACTGCGATGAATTGGCATTTAAGCAAAGCCAAGAAACTAGTTTCATTGTACGTGCTTTAGGACGTATTGGGAAATCCCATGTAACTACAAAAAAACGCAAATAGTTACACAACGTAACAAATCCCTTTATTTATAACAATCAAAACGGTGCTAAAATTTTTACGAGACGTGTCTTTTTCTAAACAATTAAAGGAATAACCGTTTTAGCCTTTCTGAATGCTGTTGAAGGATATACAAACGGAGAAATTTATTTGTTTGTATGTGAATATTATTGTATCTTGTTTTCATTTTTTTTTTTTATAGAAAAAATGCTTGAAAAAGGAAAATTCTTTAGCGCTCGGGTTAACAATCGCTTAATTAGATTCATATGTATATAACCATATATATATATATATATGTATATGTCATTTGTTTACTCTTTTTCTTTATCATTTTCTATTCTCGTTTTGCAGTTTT
>JASANW010001189.1:0-17235 GCA_030849725.1 Trypanosoma boissoni
CCCCCCTCATTTTTTTGGGGGGGGGGTGTAAACAGAAACGATATATTGATTTACTCTTAGTTGTTTGTCTTTTTTCATTATTCATTAATGACATTGTTTTATTGTTTATTTTTATTTATTTTTTCTGTTTTACTTCATCTTCATTTTTTTTTGTTGTTGTTGTTCTTGCTTTATGATTATTATTGTCACTATTATTTGTGGTTGTAATATTAACAACTCTAATAATAATAAAAATCTCTGTTATCGCACATATACGAAAACAAAAAAAAAACTACGCATTTTTTTTTTTTTAGTATAAAGTTTGTCGATTAGTATAAAAAAAAGGACTACTACCAAGGTCGAGTAAGGTAAAGTGTGTGTGTGTGAAAGAGAAAAAAGAGTACAAACAGTAAAATGACCCAAATTATTAACGACAATGTGCGCTCCACCAATGTTCCGCCCTCTGGGACAAAAAGTCAGCGGGTATGCCGCCACTTTGCCCGGGGGCGCTGTACATGGGGATCGTCTTGCCGTTTTTCACACGAGGTTGAGCGTGCCGCGTTGGATGAGTCGCATAGTGGAAATGAAGCTTATATAGGGGAGCAGCAACAGCGGCTGCAGAAGGAACGCCACACGATATTGAAATCAGCCTTGGATGGTGAGTTTGATGTAAAACCTTATGATGTTTTAGACGGCCTCCAGCGGCACGTAGTCCAGCTGCGCATGTCTTCCACCGAGATCGTGGTTCCGAGATTGTATAATGAAGGGGCTCTTCATCAACAGCTGGTGGAGATGGAAGGGAATGAGCAGCTTCGCATGGGCGGCCTTTTATTTCTTGTTGGGGAGCCATCAGTATTCTGGTCCATGATGCAAGTCTACCGTCTCCGGCGAACGACGACCCACTCGCATTGGGACACGATGTTGGCCAATGCAAAACGTGGCTGTGTAGAGTGCATGTTCTATCGCTCTTCGGTGGGCTGCTTGAGTTCTGACTGCCCGTTCTTACACAGCAACTCTCCTGCAGTTGCTATGCCTACACCCATGCAGAACATGGCAACAAACAATGCCCTCTTGACTCCGCTTCTTGGGTTCGGGACAACCGCGCCGTCGACACAGAAGACCGCCCAAGGAGGAGCTCGACTTCCTGTGGACTCGCTTCGGTACGTTGCCCCAGCTGCCATTCCCGTAACAAAGGGCGAGGATCCTGTTGTGTACCGTGATCCTGTGTGGGGGCCTTGCTCGTTTGCAGGCTCCCGGGCAACTGCAGCGGAGCAGCAGGAAAATTTTTCTATAACATGGGATCCGTCGTGGTAGTGATGGAGGAAAACGCTCCGAGGAGTGCGTTTGCTTCGGCAGATGCATAAATATATACACAAACACAAACATACGGAGCATTCAGAAGGGTAAGGGATGTGGGGGTGAAAGGGAAAATGAAATACAGAGGGGGGAAGAGAATCGAAGGTGATGATGAAGAGGAGAAGAAGGATCATAGGGTTGGGCGAGAGAGAAAGGCGTGACATGTCTTTCTGATTGTCCTTTCTTAAGATAAACCACTCTACATTTTTTTTTGTTTTCCGCACAGTTGATTCAAATTGCATGGACGATTTGGGGAGTGGAACTTTTTGTTCAGGTACTTCTTGTACTCTTCTCTCACCTTGTCCTGCGCAGTTGAGAGATGTTTTTTTTTTTGTTCTTTTGGTTTAATTTACCTTTCTGTTTTTAAGTTATTTTATTTCTCCAGCTGTTGGGAGTCTTCCACGTAGGTTGGTAGTTTGTAACTCAGTTTGATATGTGATTCGTTACAGTTATGATTCAGCGGGTTTATTAAGTACCAGAACAGCGAGAGGTAGTCACCGTACACACAAGAAGAGCAATTTTTCTTTTAAAGAACAGGAAAACAAAGTTCAGTAATTACAGTAAAAAAAAAAAAAAAGCCTGTTAACATAGACCCCCGAAGAAAAAAAATACAAAGAGAGTGAATAAGCGGTTTAGAAAAATCGACCTCATTTTTTTTTCCTTATTCTTTTTCTATAAGCACTTCTCTATTTGTCTACTTTTTAACAACAGAAAAAAAAAAAAAGAGAATGTCTGTGTATTGGTTCACGTTGTGAGTATAATCTTTTGATTGGCAGACCGACAGTATGATATTGAAGTTGTGTTGATTATTGCATGCCTTCGAAAGAGAAAAGAGAAGGGAGTAGGGGAGAGGGAAAAAAAAAAAAAAATGTGTGTCTGATAAGAAAAAGGAGTGATAAGGAAGAAAGTAAAAGCATGGTGGAAGAAGGTAAATGCGCAAGGGTAAAGTGTTCTATATACATATACATATACATATACATATACATATTTATATATATATATATATAGTTACGAAAAAATGTAAGAAGAATCATAAGGTTCTATTAATCACGCAGGAAATGGTCGCCAGACACTGAGTGAGTGGAATGTGGCTTCATTGATATGCGTTTCATGCTCTACCACCTTATGCATGTAGAAGATTCCATAGCTCAACTTTTTCTTTACGAGTTCAAGAGTGATTTTTTTGTTTTGTTTTTTTGTAGCAAACAGAGCAAAAGAAACAAGAAAAAAAAATGAAATAAGTTGAAAATAAAAAGAAATTTAAGGCGAAAAAAAAAAACGTTAAATTGTCTTCGGATGGAGTTATTAATAAGAGAAAGTAGAATATGGACTTTGACAGAGAAACATTTGGTTACCGGTTCTTATGACGGGGACGGTACACCATTCTATGCAGGAGATGTTCAGAAGCATGAGCACTAGACTGAGAGAAGCTTGTAAGGAAAGGTCCATTAAGGAAAACAAAGAAACAAACAAAAAATCTGATATATGCAAGAAAAAGAAATTGTACGAAAAAAATAACGTTGGATAAATGAGTACAGAGGTTTCAGCTTAAAAGAAAAACCCGTTTTTATTGCTCGTTTGGTACAATGGAAGGTCAGTATGAGATATCAGCTCATAGAGACACACACACACACACAAGAAGTCGTGTTGTATTCTATTGGCTGTGAAGGAAAAGGGAAAACTAAAAAAAAAAAAAAAGGAAGGTCGTGCATTTATGATATGTTTTGTTATTTTAAAATTTGTTTTTTTTTTTTTTACTTTTTATTTTTCTCTCTGTTTTAATTTTTTCTTTTTTTCTTGTCTATATGTTTGACCTGCCAGAATAGCGACGCATAGAGAATTAGGCTCTTGCTCGCTCTTTTATACTCATTCCGTTAGTATTGCTATGTCTTCTAGCGTCGATAAGGAAATCAATGCTGCAGAGCCTGACCATTCCCCATCGGAAATGGAGCGTACTGGTGAGCAGGCAGCTTCCCCATCTGGCGAAGATAATCCCTCGGGAGAGAACAATGTTCAGGAAAAAAAACCAGTATTTGTTCACCTTGAACAGAACTTTGGTCTTCTCTCCCGTATTCTTATTCGCGAGGTTTATCGACGTGGTCTGATTGATAAGTCAGTGGATGAAATGTGCATGGCGTTTTATATGCGCAGTGCAGACGTAATTGGGTTACTTAAGAGTGAGATTGATCCGTACGCTTTGCGATCACAATTAATTGAAATGTTGTTTGTTTTATTGGACCCGATGTATGGTGCTGAACACACACGGATGCTGATTTCTTTCATGGAAAACTTTATTGACGATATTTCTCTGTTTCAAGGTGCTCTCTCCAGGGAGACATTACAGCTTCTTGTGGAGAAAGCACAGGAATACTTTGATCATCGTCCGACTCGGGGGTCTGGTATGGGTGGGGTTAACAACAACTACAGTGGTGTGCCTAATGAAAATGCTCGTGGCGCGCAGGCGGGGTACAGCAATTCCATCGGAGCCACGCGCAACTCGTACGTAGACTTTTCCAGGGAGAGACAAGGGGAGCAGCCGGCGGAGCCAAAGGTAACCCGCGGCGGCATGTACACGGAGGGCGGTAACGCCTCAGGGCCAAGCCACTCCGAGGACGGCAGCATGCCCACTGCTCCTGCCGGATGGCCTGTGGGGCCGCGAAAGCCACTCGAGCAGGAACGCGAAGTGCGCATGATGCAGCACCAACACCACATCCGCGTGCAGGACCAGCGGGTTACTTTTCCACATCAGCATCACCGCCACCATATCCACGGTGTGGCGCGCCACCAGGTTGTAGTAGGTAGCGGTTCAGTGGGACTTCAGCAGCAACAACAGCAACAGCAACAACAACAACAACAGCAGCAGCAGCAACAACAACAGGATGGTGTAGCCATACCGGGTGAGCAATACATGCATGCGCCGATGGCTCAGGCATCGAAGCGTGGTGTATTGCATGAGCCCGCTGACGACGCGCCCCCTTCCCGCGGGCCGCTGTGGCGAAGTGCCCCATCGCATCATCATCATCATCATCATCATCAGCAACATCAACAACAACAACAACAACAACAACAACATCAGCAACAATTATTACACGACCACCAGGCGCCGCAAACGTTGTATCATCAGCACAATCAACAGACCACGTCTTCTGCTCCGCCGATGAATCACAACCAGCACCAGGTGGCGTCGCCGCCCTCCTCACCACAACCGAAGCTTCTTGTACAGCACCGGCACGCAATTCCCCCGTTCATGCCGCCTGTCACTGTGCGGAAACAACCGGTAGCCGTCCCGTCGCCTCAGCCTCAGCCTCAGCCTCAGCCCCATTCTCAGGTTCAATCGCAACCTCAGATTCAGGTTCAGCCTCCGGCGGCGGCAGCGGATCGTGGAATTTTTATTCACCACCATCAACACAATATCCCCCCGCAGTTTTCTTTTGCTTCTCGCGCATCGCCATCGTCATCGTCGTCGCCGCCACCGCCACCAAGCAACTACCGCGCCCCTAAAGAAGTGCAAGAGCCTGTAGCGCAAACAGAAGTGAGACCAACTCCGAAGGTGGAGGTTGCGGCCCCTCAGCTAAAACCGCACTTCCATCACCAGATACTGGTCCACCATCATCATGCGCTTCCTCATGGGCCGCACTTGAGTGCACCGGCATCAGTGGGTGGAGATGCACACTCCGCGACACCAATGATACCCACACACCGTCACAATATACAGTCCTACCCTTATCACCACCATCACCACCATCAAATATCTGCCCTAACTACACCACCACCACAGCAACAGCAACGACTCAACAATGCTCCTATATCGATAGATGCTGCTCTTAGCGATGAGGTCGTGAATTGGTCAGCTTCTCAGAAGGTCCCTGTGAGACACAATTTACAGGAGACTCGCTCTCTTCTTCGTAGCGGTAGTATTCCTGAGAATACCATCAATATGCTTGTGGAAATAATGGACGAGTTGATAAATATGCCATATGAAATTTTTGAAGATCGACTTAAAAAAGAAGGAATGACGAACCATAATCGTGACATTGTCTGGGCTGTGCTGCATCCCCATGACAAGTCTTTATTAGAAAAAACTGGAATTGAAAGTGAGTTAAGAAATTTCGTTCACAACAATTCTATAAACAACAACATGGCTGGGGAGGGGGAGGAAGAGGGATCATCGTCTAAGCGACAGCGTCAGGGCAAAGCTATTCTGCATGTTCCTCAACCTAGGACTTCCCAAAGTAAACAGCAGCAAGATGGTCCAGCAAGAGGGTACAAGGCGGTTATTTGGTTTTCTGGCGTTCCACCGCCACAAATTCAATCGGTGCTTGACGAAATTTCAAAGTACAGTAAGGTTGTAGATCATGGAAAGGCTCCTCAAAGACAGGATTTGTTTTTTTGCAAGCTAGGGGACCACAATAACGACTTGCAGAAGTTGCGGAGGATAGGTATTGCTGTAGTGGAGGATTACTACCGTGCCTCACCTAGTGATGTCTGTGATGGGACGCCACCTGCTCCAAATGTTCGGGTGATGGACTCAGAAGACGTCGTTAACAGTAAGCCAAGGATGAAGGGACCTGGGAATACACATTCTCTTCCGCGACATCCTCCTCACCACCGGCCCGTATACGCTGGGGTTAAAGAGGAAGGCACAGAGGGTGAAGAAGTCAGGGGCAACCGCAAGGTATTCCAACCCCAAGGAGGCGCTCGTGGCCGCGGCGGGGTACATAACTCCCACTCTCACGGTGACAGCAGTCATATCTGTAAATTTTTCAGCAAGGGCGTGTGCAGGTATGGCGAGAATTGTAAGTTCAGTCATGACACAAAGAACTCCGGTCGTTAGAAATCATTAATTGGAATTCATTCATTGCGGTGCTACGTCTTCTCCTTCATTTTTTGTTCTGACCTTTCTGGGGGTCAATGGTATCATTATTATATTTATTTTGATGCATGTCATGGGGGTTGGGAAAGAATGAGTGTACATAGACGATGAAGACGAAAAGCAACAGTGTTGGGAGCACTCTGAAAAACAAGAAAAATGAAAAAAAAAATGAATGAAATGGATAAAAGAATGCATGTTTGTGCAAGGGTGTCTGGAGAAAAAGAAAGAGAACGGTAGAATGAATGAAGGATATAAAGCTAGCGGAGAAAGGATCTTAGGATTATATGAGTGTGCTTCCGTTTCTCTTTCCTCATATTTTCTTTTGTTCTGTTTTTTTTTTTTGAAGGGGGCATGCGTAAATTCTCGTGGGGACGGATGTGCTCACGAGTAAAGGCCCACTGGAAACCAAAGACAAAATATTGAGATGACTAAATGGGTAAAATGAGGACAAAACAATGCGCTTTTTCTTTGTTTAATTTCAAAAAAAACAAAAAAACAAAAAAAAAACTCAAAGTGCTAAAATTACACAAAACAAAAAAACAAATATGCAAAAATACGTGTGCAACAACGATACTTATGTACGTTCGTAGAATTTAAGACCTACTAAGCCTCTTGGACCAAGAAAGAAAAACAGTCAATGACAGCGTGACGCTTTCTGTTGTTGTTTTTAAACAAATTTTCTTTTCAATAGGAAAAAGTATTGCTTTTATGATTGCGACTAATACACCACAAGCTTGCTTTACTTTTTTTTTCACTTCAAATTTATTTCTTTGTTTGTTATAGGAGAGATAAACTATCACAAGGCATAAGTGGTCAAGGTGCGGTATAGAAAATAGGGAGCTTTCATTTAGTTTTAAGCCGTTGTCTTAGTTAATTGGGCGCATCAAAATGTCAGCACCGGCAGGGCTAAGTGAGGGTGTCTCTGCATCTCCCGCAGCTGCTGCTGAGGAACCGGCTTTGGATCCTTCACTTTCAAATGCTGGAGGGGCCTTACAGACATCTCCTGCGGTTGCTACTACGACTGCGGATATTTCTGGTGCCTCTCCTCAGGCAGCAAATAACATTAGGGATACACAGGGCACATTACCAATCAATAACTACGGTTATGGAACTGGCATGGGCTACGGTGGCCTTGGGGGAATGTATGGAGGTCTTGGCGGTATGTATGGGGGCATGGGCATGGGAGGCATGGGCATGGGAGGCATGGGCATGGGAGGCATGGGCATGGGAGGCATGCCAGGAATGTACGGCATGCCTATGACAGAAGATTTTCAGCGTAATCAGATGACTTTTATGCTTGTGGGTCGCCTTTTGGAAATGTGCGGGATGTTTGCAGGTGTAGTTCAGATGACCTTTGGAAGTGCACTTCAATTCATGGGAAACTATATAGGAATGAGTCAAAAGTATAATCAACTAAATTCTGGAATGTATCAAGATGAGCATGGAAACTGGGTACGTGCACCAAAAAAGAGACGCAAACGACTTGCAGCGCATTCTTCAAGGTATGTTTCTTTTCACCGCAAAAAGCAGCACGAGAGTAAATGGACTTCTATTCTTAGGCGTGTCATCTTCCTTATTATAGCCGTCTTCTTAGTAAAGAAGATAACGGCATGGTCAGAAGCTCGAAAGCTTGCAAGGATTAATAGTCAAAGTCTAGCATACCATTAAAAAATATGTTAATGCGCTTTTTTTTTTATTTTGCAAAAAAAAAAAAAAAATGGAAAGAAAAAAGGTGGAAGTAGATGCGTGCTTGTTATTTTTATTTATAATGGACAGTGTGGTAAGAACAAATTTACTGCCATACTGATTCAACTTTTATTCCTTTTTTTTTTTTTGCTCTTACTGCTCGTCATGATTTGAGATATCTTTAAAGATGATAATTTTATATTTATATTTATATGTTTTTTTTTTTGAAAAAAAGGATGCTATGAGTATTTTATTTCCTTCCCCGTTGTTATGTATTTATATATGTATTCTTCTTCCAATGATATTTAGTGTGACTATATTTGGAGGGACAATTGATAGGGTTGTCACTCGTTTTTCTCATGACACGTGAGCGTTTTTATGGGAAGGTACGCAGTGTTCTGGTTCCCGTTGGAGGGTTCCTTGCAGGATGGACAGGCTATCGGCTTGCTGAAGATAACGGTTTAGTGACGGAGAAGTATCTTCGCTATATTCGTCTTATGAACTTAAAGTTACAGCTGTATTTACAGCAGCACGTTCTTCCAACTGCAATAATTGAGAAATATGGGTACTCTAACGATTTCTTAAGAGGCGCTATTGAGCAGTGTGAGAGCGGTGGTACAGAAACAGACAATCGGTGGTCTTTTGAACAAGTTCTGGAAGAATGCGGGGTGTCAGAGCAGATCGCCTGGCTCGAAGAGCACGTGTCATATGAAATACCTTACTTTTACATATCGGATTTATTTAATGGATGGTGTAATGTTCATCAAGATTCGTTTTGCGCCGAAGGTGAAAAGTCTCCTTTTGTTTCGTCAGGAAACAAGGATGAGTTTGCCTCGGAGGTTTTATGTCGCGGCGTAGTTGATAAGACACTGAGCGGTGTGTTGCCCTTTGATGTGGCTTCGCGTGCGCTTTGCATCCTCGCAATCAAGCATACAGACAATGCCAGGCTTATACTTGACTTGATCTCACCCAATGATGTCTTAAAGCGGTACGGGGCGTACCTGGAGGAGATGGGGGAGCGGGGCACGCCAGCGGGCGACACAGTGCCGGCCGATGTGGTGGCGGCGGCCACCCTCGCGCTGCTGCGCGCGATGAACGCGGCTGCCGTGCACCGCCGGTGGGTCCCGTTTTGGGGCCGCCCGTCCACCGGCCCGTACCCACTGCTGTCGCTGCTGGACCCGGACACGTGGTGCCAGTGCTTTGGGGAAGCTTCCTCTGCAGTGTCCGCGCGTTTTGATCACAGTTCACTTCTGTTGGCGGATGTTCTTTCAGAGCGTTTGGATTGCAATGCGAGAAAAAACTTTGGGCGCGTCATTCCTGCGGACAAATAACATACAAGAGGCAGTAAAAGTTGCCGAAGGTGTGTGTGTGTGTGTGCGTGGAGAAAACCAAACACCAGTGGGAGATAGGGAGTGAAGAATAAGAGGTTGATAAAGGATACTAAATATATATATATATATATATTTATTTATGTATACGATCGCACATAAGTTCTTAGTCTGCTTTTCTACTTTTTTTCGTTTTGTTGTTATTTTCCCCTTTTTCCACATTGCTATTGGTTTTGAAATACCAAAAAGGGAAAAGAGAAAATAATGATAAATAGTGTGGGTGTGCGATCAAGTGTAAACGGATTCTTAGTCCGCTTCGGCCACTTCATACCAATCATAGCTGTTTTTGTATGTGTCATTGTGGTGATTTTGTTTTCGGCGGTGCGAGGATTGCACGATGAACAAGGGATAGCACCCAATACCACCACCAACACCTCCAACACCACCACGATGAAGACGGCAACGACAAATCCAATTGCAAGAGCTGAGGAAGCACAAGCAACTAGAGAGCCACGTATTGCCGTAACGGCCTCTAACAAATAATTTAACTGGAGATATTGCGGTTTAGACATGTTGATACGATGGGGACACTCGCATTGTTTTGTCCGATGCTTTCAATAGCGACTTAATCTACTTTTGTTTGTACTTTTTTTCACTCTGTTTTTGTTGGTACTTTAGGAGGCGAGCTGTTCTTACAGTTAACTGATTTCAGCCTCTTTTCCGTACTGTGGTGATAGCTTTTTTTCTTTTTTATTTTGCTGAATCATTAACCTCTACGTGTGACGGGAACTCTTTTTGTAAAAAAAAAAAAAAGTTTCATAGATGTTGTTTTTATTGCCTTTAATTTTTTGGTTTGATCATATCCTACTACTGCTTTATTGGATGTTTTGAAGATTGCCCTATTATTGTTATTGTTATTATTGTTATTATTATTATTCTTACCGTTGCTTTATTCTATCATTGCTTTAGTCATTTGCCATTTTTATACATTTTGTGGAGTTGTATCGCAATGAGCACCAAATCATGGAAAGAGCCGCTACCCCTTGTCACACAAGCCATTCGATTAATTCCCATTTTTTTTATTTCAGTTGTTATTCTCTCTACGGCCCTGCTCGTAACTCACGCTCGCATGCCAGACCCCAAAGTTGCGCGACCACTGCCCGACATTGGGTTTGAGATGTTCTCCAAGATTGCGTGGCTTTCGCATGTCGCTGACTTATGTATAGTCATTTTGAACGTTATAAGTGCGTTAGTGTGTTTTAAACTTTACTTGCTTCACCGCCGATACCACCACATGGAAGAGATGAACTTTCCATTGAAGGTGGCGTTCCTAAAGCGCTTTTTCATGAGTGTGTGGGATAATAATGCGGATTGTAACATTTCTCATTCTGATATACATTTGATTGCGTGGATTCGATTTCTGTCAACTTACATATTTTTGTTGTTGTGCAGAGTCGTTGTGATAATAGTGACGTCGTATCCTGCGACAGACAATCAGTGCCAAAACCCGAAGCCTGTTACCGAACCCGTCAAAAACGTGATCGTTACCGTTCTCACATTGGGATCAGCTTCTAATCATTGTGGAGATCTTATGTTCAGCGGCCATACTATTATCCTTACGTTAAATCTTGTGCTTCAATGGATATACGGGAAACTGCTTCACTCGGTGTTCCGGCCGATTTCAGTCGTGCTTGTTTTGTTTGCTTTCTATTGTATTATTGCCTCTCGCTCACATTACACCGATGATATTGTTGTCTCGTTCCTTCTCACTGCTGTGACTTTCATCGCAGTTGGCCATACCGAGAGGGGCGCTCCTTGGCAACTTCAACTTGTATTTCGATGGTGGCCCTGCTGTGGGTCTAATGAGCGTGAGCCGCCTACGGTTAACCACTTGGAAGTTGTTGTGGAAGAAGATGAAGCGAAAGTTTAAGGTCTCGCAAATGTAGGCTACACAGTAATCGACTTCTTTTATATATATATATATATATATATATATATATATTATGAAATCGACTGGTAGAATTTTTTTTTGTTTTTCCAGATTTAAGGATAGTGAAGGAGGAGTTTTTTTATACGCAGACGGATATTGTACTTAGTTTCATACATCATTTTGCGACGCACATCTTTTTCAACCTTCCTTGAGATCAGGACCTATTATAAGGATTTCGAATTAGTTAATTAAAAAAAAAAAAAGAACAATGATTATTTACGTTTTTTCTTTTAAGCAGCAAGCTTGCTTATGGGTGTTTCAAAACCGGTAGATGAAAAAAATTTTTTACGTTTTTGTTTCCTTTCAATTCTCCCTACTTCCGCATTAGACGGCGAAAGGGATCTTTTTCAGATGGTCCGAAATTCTATTACTTTATTGGAAAGCTAATAGTGCTTTCTTATGTGTGTCGTATCAATAGTTTTTTGTATCAGTATTATCGATATTTGTAAGGAAAAAAACAGTTTCTTTTTTTTTTCTTTTTTTTTTTCGTATTTAGTGTCTTAGGAGCATAGGGAAGGTGATTATACAATCATTCTCACTGCATCCGTTTGGAATTGTTCTTATGAAGAAACCAGTGGAGAGAGGTAAATTGTTATATGATTCAATAGTATCTAAGAATTTGTTTGTGTGACATTATTATATTCAACTGCTACTTTTGTGTTTCCGTACTTTATTTCGACTTATTGTTTTTCTAACCCACACATGTTTATCTCTCTCTCTCTCTCGATGAATATATATATATGTATATATCCATGAAGAGAGAGGGAGGAGAGTGAGAAATGCGTTTAACATTATTGTGTTGTTGTTCCTCTTTTCTGTTTTACTTTACCCAGGTCAATAAGCGATAGCTACGATTCTATATATCTCCTTAACGTGTTATTTGTGCCACACATAATGTTTCCCAAATCCGCCTCGTCCCCCCCACTGCACTCGGGCACCTCGACGGAGTCCCTCCGGCGGTACCGCCACGACCCCTACGGGGCGGCTGTGCTGAAGCCGTACTCCCTCCCCTCGCCCGCCGGCACCGCGAACTCGCCCGGGGCCACGTCGCTCGCGCCCTCCTGCGCGGCGACGGACACCGCCTCGGAGTCCGCCTTCTACGAATTCGTGCCGGTGCCCCGGAAGGCAAGGGGGGAGTACTTTAAGGTCTTGGTCTCGTTCAAGTACGGGGCGAAGGAATTCGCCGCCTACTCTCGCGTTCAGCTCGGTCAACCAGTCGTCACGGAGGGAGACCGTGGCGAAGATCTCGGTTTTGTGGAACGTGTAGAACCTATTGCGACGCCACTTCTACAACCCATTGAGAAACTCATTCGTGAGGCTACAGAGAGTGATATGTACACTCACTGTGGCCGTGCACAGAAGGAGCAAGAGGCTCTGCAAACCATGCGCGTGCTCGCCAAACAGGTGAATTGCACTGCAGTTATTCAAGACATTATGTACCAACTTGACAGTCGAAAGATTACCGTAATTATTTCCCGGGGTTCACGGAATTACGTTGACTTTCGGCGTTTACAGCGCGCCGCCTATGATGTATTTCGTTGCCGTGTCTGGTGCGCCTATTTGGACGAAATTACTTTTCGGCGAACTCGCGGTCCAAAGCGTGGTCCACCACCGCAATACTAGATGCACAGGTGACGGAGGACTTACGCGGTTATGCTTTTACGTGTGTGAAGCTATACTGCTTGGGTAAATTGAGGGTGTAACTTCTTTTTATCAGTGCGGAAAACTGTATGATGCTTTTTTTTTTTCTCCTGTGTAATTAACGGTAGGCAACGGCTGTATATGATGAATATTGGGGTGAAGCAAGAAAATGAAGTAATGGCAAAGGAGCCGTGGCAACACGTTCTCTGTTTTGTTTTTTGTTTTTCTTGTTTACTTTTTTTTTTGCTTCATTTGAGTTTCGCTTTGACTGCATATTAAGGATGTATTGTCTTTGATGTACTCATGAGGTAAAGGATGTGTGGAAGCTTGGATTTCTATCGTATACACTTAGCATGGTTGTGCCTCTTTTTTTTTTTGTTTTATGTCGTAGTTTTATATTTATAAGCATTTTTCTTTTTTTTATATATATATATTTTTTCCCATTCTCTATTTCACTCAACTTTTTTTTTTTTTTTCTTTGTTACTTGACGCTTTACCTGATGAAATATATGAAATTACGATTGTACCGCTAAGTACAGTTTCAAGGAGAGAAGCAATACTTTTTTTTTTTTTTTCGTTCTAGTGTGAGCAATTTGCTCGATCAATGAAAAAAAAAAAAAAAAACTCATGAGAATGTTAGTTTCATCTTCAGGTATGAATTCAACGACAAATGTGAACTTGTATAACTTTTTTTCTTTTTTTGTTCGTATTATCTAGGTGCCTACCCGATTACTCTGACCTGGTTAGCTGCTTATTATTAAAGTTAAACAGTACTTACCGGGTTAAAGTTCACAGCTGCTTGAGGTTTTTCAAAAAAAAAAAAAACGATTGTTATGCAAAAAAAAAAAAAAAAAGATTGTTTTTCTTGTTTTTAGTTTTTTTTTTTTTTTGTTTTTTTCTACTCTCCTACTCACTGTTTTTTTTTTTTTTGTTTTATTTAGTGATCTTTTTTTTTTCAAAAAAAAGTTTTACTTTGTTTTCGTCGCGATGGTCTCCTTTTCTTCCGGACTTTGCCTTTTGTCTAATGCTTCACCTTTACATTGGAAAACAACAAACAAAGGGGGGTGTAGTGCGCTAAGGAAGTAAACAGAGGATTAAGGGAACCGCTGAGATGTACTGCGCAGGACCTTTGAAGTGGACTTTTCTTTTTTTTTTTTTTTTCACTTCGTCAGGTAATGCTCCTTTTTCCGCGTTTTTTTTTTTTTTTACTTTACGCTTTTTTTATTTTATTTTATTTTGTTTTTGACTTTTTTTTTTTGTTAACAATTTATGTGTTTAAGGGGTGGGAGGGAGTTGTATGTGGTTATTGTTCCATATGTACTGCCCCATGTGAACAGCGGTAAAACAAGAGAAGAGGAAAAAGAGCGCACGAGGACCTTGGTACATAGCAGCAACGCGTAAATATTTCAATTCTTTTTTTTTTTTTTTTAAAAACTTACTTATATATATATATATATATATATATATATATATATGCTAAATATGACGTTTCGAGGGACATAAGTTTAAGTTTGGGTGAATCTTTGGCAATGTGCCACGATGGATTTGTCCATCACGCAATCTCTGCGGCGAGTTTGGTGAAGTTGAGGCTTTCCTCTATAAGATGGAAAGCGAAGAAAGAAAATAAAAACAAAAATAAGTTAAAAGAAATTCCCAAAGAATCTCTGGAACTTTATTTGTAGTGAACTTTCCCTATTTAAAAACAAAAATAAATCAGTAACACGTGAATGTGTTTGCTACTGTTTTTTTTTTTTTTTTCATTTTGTTGCTATTTTTCAGTTATAGTTTAAAAAAAAAAAATATTTTTTTTCTTCTCTTTTTATGTCTTCTATGATCTTTTTTTTTTTAAAAAAAAAACAAAACAAAAAAAAGTATTTAGAGGATACGAAAAAGGCAGAGACGACAGGCGCTGGTCCTCGCAGAGATCGAATTCCTTTGATAGACAGTCTGAGCGCCTTGGCCGCCCGGTGATTCAGAACAGCGGGCGAAGAACTTTTTTTTTTTTTGTTTTTTTTTTTGTTTTTTTTACTTCCATACGTATACGCCAGCAGTGGTGTCATACGCATAGAGAAGTGCAACAACAACAACGACAAAAAAAAAAACAAAAACAACAAAATCATTTGGCACAAAGTTGAGTAACACACGCACACACAAAAAAAAACAAAAAAACAACAACAAAAAAAATAGAAGAAGTGTGTGGTTAAAAAAAAGCGAATCCGATTTGGGCGCTTAAAAACAAAACAAAACAAAAAAAAAAAACAAATGCAGAGGTATCAGATTCTTGGGAAAAAAGGAGAAGGAACTTTTAGTGAAGTCCTGAAAGCAGAAGACTTGGAGACACATCGACTGGTGGCGATTAAGTGCATGAGGAAAGCATTTAAGTCAAAAGAGCAAGTCAACCGGTTGTGTGAAATTCAAGCCATACGACGACTTCTCCCGCATCCAAACATTGTGCAATTGGTTGAAGTTTTATTTGACCGATCAACGGGACGGCTTGCACTGGTGTTTGAGTTAATGGACAAGAACTTGTACCAACTGATTACGGGGCGTAGGCAGTGTCTCGGTGAAGAGCGCATCATGAGCTACATGTATCAGATATTAAAGGGCCTTGATCATGCGCACCGTTCTGGACTTTTTCACCGTGACATTAAACCAGAAAATCTTCTTGTCAGCAGCGATGGGACGCTGAGAATAGCAGACTTTGGATCGTGCAAAGGCATTTACTCTAAGCAGCCGCTTACGGAGTATATATCAACCCGCTGGTACCGAGCACCTGAGTGTCTTTTGACTGACGGGTATTACTCATACAAGATGGATTTGTGGAGTGCTGGTTGTGTGTTTTTTGAGATTATGGCTCTTTGCCCGCTCTTTCCGGGAGAAAATGAACTTGATCAGATTCAAAAAATACACGAGATACTTGGCACGCCATCAGCAGAGGTGCTGTGCAAATTGCAAAGTAGTGGGAGTCGTGTGAACTTTGTGTTTCCACCACAGGAGGGGACAGGTTTAGCAAATTTATTACCCAACGCTTCACGAGAGGCAGTAGACTTACTTTCTAAACTTCTTACATACAACGAAGAGGAAAGGGCGACAGCTAAGGATGCATTGCGCCATCCTTACTTTAAAATTATTCGCCGAGAGGAGAGAGAGCTTCGTCGGCGACGCAAATCTAATGAAAATCTAAAATTATTGGATCAACAAATGGAAAATACACTTCCACTGTTGGGGCGGAGTTTCTCATCTACAAAGATGACAAAGACAGCCTTGCAAAAATCTCCTTGTTTCGGAAAGGAAGACGCTTCAGTGGCAAAGCAGGCAATCAGACAACAGTTAGTTAGGCCAATTCTTCCAAGTATATAGAGTAGATGTGGTTTTCCATGTATCCCTGTGTATTTTTCTTCATTTATGTTGCGTGTGTATTTATTTGTGTCTTTTTAATCATGCATATATATATATATATATATATATATATGGCTTTGATGAATGATGTTCAGGGCTTACTTTACCGCTGAGACTGAGTCTGCTGCGCGCAGCTCTATGGTTCTAAGGTGTACTAGTTAATGAGTGTGTTTTTTTTTTTCTTGCGTCTTCAGCTAGTGTATTGTCGTTATGGTCTTATATGGCATGATTTCCTTTTATCGTAAATTTGACATTTTGTTGACTTGTGTATTTAGACATTACATTAGGTCGGTTCGTATTGTAACCCATTGCTCTTTTTCTCTTTCCTACTCATCTAGAATAAACTCTTTAAAGCTCCAAAGGCGATGACAAAAAGAGTGACAAACGTTCTCACCAATAGTTAGTTTTGAATCAGGAGAAACAGTATTTGAATCTCACAATGTCACGCGGAGACCAGAGAAGATTTGTATGGTGCAAACGCTGTTGGGAAATGGTATGGACGTGAAGGACGATTGCGATATTTAGTTTTGGATAAGAGAAGGGAACTGTGACCGCGAAGCACAGGCAGTTTATTATTATTATTATTATTATTGTTATTTTTTTTTTTTTGAAAAAAGTACATAAGCCAGACATGTGCTTTAAGTACTGTGGAGATTGAGTGTAGAAGAGCCAAAAACAATGGAAGCCTCAGTTTCTTCTACAATATGCTTTCACCAGCACATTATATTTGTATGAAAACTGAAGGTCAGCCACATTTCTTCGGACCGGCGCTTTAATTGTTCCCACAGAAGGTGGGATTGTCCAAAAGGATAACTTGACGATAAGAGATTTGTGGCCAAAGGATTTTAAACATATCTTTGTTTGAGCGATTCTGGCGTTAAACCTCTTCCCCCTCCACACACACACACACACACACTTTCCTTTCACAGTTGATCTGATGGCGCGGCAGTTGGGTTGTGTTGAGTGGTGAGCGGTCGCCCACA
>JASANW010001190.1:0-17594 GCA_030849725.1 Trypanosoma boissoni
GCGTCAAGTTCCTGAGATGGATTCACGATATCTGTCAGGGCAACCTGGCGACGACGGCAGATGTGGAGGAGCCCGTATAAAACACTAACAGGCTGCGGCCACAGGATGAGGGAGACAATACAGAATATAATGGGGATAAATAAAAAATACTTATAATAGGGGAATTGATACTCCGGTGCACCATACAACTTGTCCAATTGGGGTACATTGAAAAAAAAAAAAAAGTGCATCAACTCTATTATTGACTGTGATTTGATCAAGAACCTACTCCAATGTCCGAAGTTTACTGCGCAAATTGGCGTTTTTGATAGACTCAGTGAAGCATATAAAGACGCGATTTTCCGTGCTTAGGCATTACTAAAGCCAGTCTAGAAATATGTTACACTGTTATCTGCTTTTGGTGGGCGTCACCCGGACCTAAACCGAACATGTGCAAAAAAAAAGTAGAGGGCGTGATGGGACAGGAAGCAGATGGGACACCTGTTGCAAAGCTCAGCATGGATATTTCTAGTTTTGGTGCGAATGTTAACAGAGATGCGGTGCGTAAAATGATCACTAGTGACCGTTTTTATTATTATTATTATTATTATTCCTTTGGAATCGCTTGCACTTCCTGTTGCGCACGCAAGTGTGGCGTTATTTTGCTTTTGTTGTTGTTGTTAAGAATGGTGAATTCAAGACAGATAGCCAAACTGTACCAACTCGTGAGGCAGTGGATTGCATAGTGTGAGTCAAATATTTAATGCTCCTTCAAGTACTCATAGGTTGAAGATTCTTGGGGAACCTCGTGGGCATTTGTGTCATATTCGCCGGAGAGGACTTTAGGCTGCCTACTTATGGTTTGGAGAAATTTGGAGCAGTTAGTAACTACTTCCATGAGAAGCACACTGGTTTGGACCGCTCTATGCTGGGTATCCATTGTTGCTAGTAAGAATTGCGAACAGTTAACCACAGTCGTGAGTGTACGGCAATTTGATTAGGAGCACTGATTGCAGTAGGTGAACCACTATTGTCTTTATGACTACGAAAATGTCTCTGCGAAGGCTGGTCGCTGTATAGTAGAGACTGTGCAGAATAATACACTTGGTGAAATCCTTTCCGCCTTGGGGCAACATAATTTTGTCAAAATTGATACCTTTGAGTGTCACCGTCATGTAGACTACTGTGCAACGAATAAAAAAGTGCTCATGTGATATTTGAGGATGGATCACATATTGCACTTTGAGTGAGCGGAAACGGTTGTTCTGGTGCAACGATTCGTCTACATGTTGAAGAGTACATATACGAAGGCGGTAGGGCGACACATGGAAGAAAGGAGCCATCTCGAAACCTCTATTACACTCAAAAATATCATTTACATTCTAATTATAATCACAAAAATGCCTAAGCTGACGTTGTGCGATGTACTGTCATCACGCAGAGACGGCTAAGAATTTTTTTCTCTTGATGCTGAATCATCCTCTTAAGAATTTTAGTGAAAAAAAAAAAAAAGAGAGAGAGAGAATGCGTCATAGCGTGTATATTTTCAATGTCTACCGCAAAGGGTATACTACGCTAATGAAAAAAAAAAAAAAAGAACACGAGTGATGTGCTCTAAGTGGTATTATTGATGTTATTATTATTTATAATAAGTAAGAATAGAAAACGGGTGGAATTATATTTTTATTTGGTTTTGTAAAGTAGTATTTTTAGTAGTTGTTGTTCGTCTTTTTTTTTGTTCTGTTGAAATAGAAGATTATTCGAAATAGGAAGAGCAGATGCAGATATACGTTTTTTTTTTTGTTTTGTTTTGTTTTTTTATCTTTTTGTTTTTTTGGTGGGAGGAGGTAGTCTTGCTTGCTTGTTAGCTCTCCTTGCGTTCTAGCACCTTAGCGCGACACTTCGTGTTGGCGGATTGTCCCGTTATTCGGACTCTACTGATGCAGTTAATTCCAGAATGAAGTGTATTACTCATATTGACATGGATTGCTTTTACGCCCAAGTGGAGGCCCTAAGACTTGGCATTGATTGTCGATCAGATCCCTTCATTTTAGCACAGTGGGGGAACCTGATTGCTGTGAATTATCCTGCACGCCGTTGTGGCATTGCGCGATTCAATACTGTGGAAGAGGCCCGGGAGAAGTGCCCTCATGTAAAAGTTTCTCACGTGGCTACTTATGCCGTTGGGGAGACGGAGTACAAGTATCATGCAAACCCCCGCAAAAGCACGCATAAAGTTGCCCTGGAACCGTATCGGGAAGCCAGTCGTAAAATATTTGAGATTCTTAGCAGTTTTGAGGGAGTGATTCTGGAGAAAGGAAGTGTGGATGAGGCATATCTGGACGTTACTGAAGCCGCCCGTCAGGAGCTCAACACAATTGAGTTGCTAGAACCAGAACGATCGTACTCTATGTTAGATGTGCTAGACCCGTCGACAAATATTATTCCTGATCTCCAAGAAGACATTCAGTTGTGGTGCCAGGGTCAAGGGAAGTCGTTTAATGATGTTTTTGACAAAACACTTCATCCAGCATCAACACCAGAGAACTCACGCCTGTTAGCAGCAGCGTCACGTTTAGTCTCGCGGATGCGCCATCAAATTCATGAAAAACTCGGTTACGATTGCTCCGCTGGTATCGCACACAATAAAGCTCTTGCAAAGTGTATCTCTGCTCGAAACAAGCCAAATCAGCAAACGTTGCTCTTGCCAGACCGTGTTGCTTCCTGTCTGTGGGACATGCCTTACAAGAACTTTCGTGGATTTGGTGGAAAGTATGGAGTGATGGTTTCTTTGGTTTGTGATGGGGCCACACTGTGTCGTGAGGCATGGCTTGTGTCGAAGGAGACATTGATTGCCGGACTCGGCGACGAAAATGGAGCGTACGCATATCGCCGTCTTAGGGGCTACGACGAATGGACAGTGCCGCAGCGGTCTATTTCAAAGACACTGATGGCATCCAAGGTGTTTAACCCACCTGCAGTAGCAGCGGAAGGGGTGCGGAAGTGGGTTACGGTTCTCAGTGGTGAACTCAGCACACGGTACAAGGATTTTTGCAACACGTGCGGTGTGAAAGGACATACAATAAACATCAAGTTAGGAAACAACGGCCTCAACCAGCTCGGTGGTGTTCTTAACAAGACTTTGCCCCTGCCAGAAATCGTCACAGTAGAATCCCTCATCAACAGTGTGATGCGATGCGTAACGGTATCAATGTCTTCAAAAGAAGCTGTAGCTGTTAACGCTGTCACGATTACCATTGGCTCACTAAAGAAACAAGAAAGTGTGGAAAGTTCTCAACGACCACATCAATTGGAGCTGACAAATTTTTTTGGCGTAGAACGTCGGACAACCAAGCGTTCTCGAGAAGAGCACTCAGTTATGACTATTTCCTCAGACGATGAAACGGACAGCAGTTTGCATGAGGAGAGGGATGGGGATAAAGATGTGCTAGTTATTGATTGATATAGTTAACTCTCTTTACTGCTTAGTGTGTATAAAAGTTCCATTTTCTGTGATCACAATTGCATATGCACAGGCCATCAGCAATCAAGTCAATATATATATATATATATATGTATATATATATATTCTTTCTTTCCTTTCTTTTCTTTTCTTTTCTGTATATATATATATTTTTTTATATATATATTTTTTTTTTACCTGTCAATCCAAAGTAGTTTTCTTTTGTTTTCTTGGCGAAAGGATGGGCGTGTATAATTGGGAAAACTCTTCTCGAGCCAATCGACCGAAGGTAAAAAAGACGGGAACCGTCGTGTTTCACAGCGATGAGACTGTTGACCCCTCGTTTGATCGTCTGGTGAAGGAGTACCCACTCAGCAAAATGACTCAGCATGATAGCCAAAAGGGAAACCCACGGGATAACGATGAGAAAAAGACCCCACTCATGACACCAAAGACAGTCAAGGAACTTAAAAAGATGGGTTTCACCAACCTTCTTCCCTGTCAAGCACAGTGTTTTCGAGGTATATTCAGTCGCCGTGACGTCATTCTTCATAGCCACACAGGAAGTGGAAAAACACTGGCGTACGCTCTCCCGATTATTGAGCGGCACCTTATACTTGAAGTTTCGAGTTCTGGGGACGCAAATGGGCCGTTCCTTCTTATATTTGTCTTCAGCAATGAACTAGCTGTCCAGACAAGGGGTGTTCTCGCAAAGATTTATCCGAAGCTTCGCATTGGTGTCGCTGGTTTTGATGATCTTGCTGCTCAGCCCTGTGATATTGTTGTGGGCACTATCCGCTCGATGGACGAAGCCATTCGAGGTAGAGGCGCCGGTGCCGCTAAGCGAGCGCGCGAGGCTTCCAACGCCACGAAGGATACTCCAAATCAAGAAACAAACGGGGAAGAGGAGAAGACAGTTGATGATAGTGACAATGAGGAAGAGGATGGTGAGAATCTCAGCGAAGCGGATGAAGAGGATACTCACGATATGGCTGATGAAGCCAATGGGGCAATAAAGGGAGTGGTAAGCGCAGCCCATGTACGTACTATTGTCGTGGACGAGGTGGACCTTACGCTTGGCCCGCGTTTCTCGACCGTGGGGAGACGCATGCGGAATCTGCTTAAATTCATCCGCCGCGCAAATGGTGCACTAACTGAGGGCCTTCTTACAGACTTTCGCGCCCATCATTATGTACTGTGTGGTGCAACGATTCCCAACTGGGTGATAAAGGCCGGATTTCTTGGTGTTAAGAAGTACTACTATCAACTTGTCACAGTGGGTACAGCAAAGCTGCCGGAGCGGCTTGACTGCTTCGCCATGCATTGTCCTCACGATGAGCGTGTAGCGGTATCCGTTCGACTTCTCACCAAGGAGAAGAGCTTCGGACGAACTGTAATCTTCGGCACACGTGGACAGATAAAGCGTCTTGAAGAGGCCTGCACCGCAGCGCAAGTGCTGTTTCGCTCTCTCAATCCCGAACGTGACGAGCTTGACCGCATTGCCGCGGTGGAGGATTTCAATTCTAAAAACTCTTCTCTTCTTCTTTGTACTGATCTCGCAGCGCGAGGATTGGACTTTATTGACGTACAAACGGTTTTGATGTTGTCCCTTCCATCGCACAACATGTCAGTGGAAACCTTTGTCCACCGCGCAGGGCGGACAGCTCGGGTACAGAAGACTGGTTCCTGTCTTCTGCTCCATGACGAACGAGAGAGTAGTAGCATTGAGGCCATTGAGAAAAATGCGCACGTTACATTCAAAACGTTTATTCCGTCGATCAGTGATAAGAAACGCAAGGATGTGCAATCTCAGCAGTCGTCGGTTACCCGATTTACGCTAACCGTAAAGAACCCATTTAAGAACAGCAAACCAAACACTTCAATACCAGCCGCGCTCGATGTTCTGAAAAAGAATCTGGATACACTTTTTGAAAAAGTTAGCAGTGTCACGGAAGACAGCACGCGCGAGACAGTGACGTTTGAGTATCCCACTTGTGGTGCGCACGAAGTGAAGAAGAAATTGTGGAAATACACATTGAAGGAGGTGAAGCCCAGTGACTTACCGTGATAAAAATATATATATATATATATTTATATATATGTGTGTGTGTGTGTGAAATTCACTTCGTTGTTGGAGAGTTAAAACAGCGTTAATAATGGAAAAAAAAAAGATACGATTAATGAAAATAAAAGTTTTCTTTTTGTTTCCTAGTCATGATTCTTTAAAAAAAAAAAAAGTATATATATATATATATATTGATTTTTCTTCTGGAACACCTTTGCCTATACTCTCTACGGTGGATTATGCAATCCTGTATATGTTTCCCGCTTTGCAAGCACTTTATAGCTTTGTATCTATCTATATATCTATCTGTTGTAGAAAGTGGAGCGAATAAACAAAAGAAGAGGAAATAGAAAAGAAAGGAATGAGGCGGGGATTCCTCTGGAGAGCCTCGGAGCAGCTGACCCAGCTACTGCGCGAGGCTGTTCAGCGTGTACCGCCGTCTGGCATATCACTTGCCACGCTGGAGTCACAGTTACAGGATTCTTTTAGCTCGGCAGGGCCCGCGGAGGACTCTTTGTGTCCGTCATCGTGGACTGATGCGTTAGTGGAGCTGCGCGATCAACACTTTATCGCGGATAACACTTTGTATGCATGTGACTGGGAAGAAACGATGCGGGTTGTATCAGAGGCCATTCCAGACGAAGGAGTAACGGAGTCTGGTCTCATAGATTGCATCCGCCGTGTCGTGCCTCTCTTTTCATCACAGAGCACTAATCTTGGGAAAGAGCCTTTTAGCCTTTGGGTTCACCGTCTCTTCCCGCACATTTTGTGTGTCTCCCGCTCTGCAGCCAGTGGGGTCCCTGTTTATCGCCGTGTGCCGGAGCCGTTATCGAGTGAGGCGGTGGCCATTACATATGCACTGGGCCTGTTAGGTCGCGCAAAGCTTCCGGTCTACACAGACTTTGGTCTCATTGCGCCTCTGCTCCCCGCATCGCTTTGTCCATCGCGGGGCAACTGGATAAGTTTTTTGGAAAAGGAAGAGGTGAGACGTCACTTTGAGGTGGAGGTGGAGGCGAGCGTTCGCCTCGCACCGGGCAACGTTCCTTGCAAAATCTTAGTGGATGCAACGAGTTTTGACATGCGTCACGTCGATGAGGTTCTCGCAGAAAGAGGACTTGTCAGTTCCCTTTGCGACATTAAAGTCTTCCGACGAGCGGGCGATCCCAGTTGGTCAAGTGAAGATGTCGTTTTGCAGGATTTTCTCGAACCAGAGCACGCCATTGGCGCGTCTATCGCGTCCATGCGAGATCAGAGTGCAGTGAATGTCCATATCCTGTGTGGCAGCGCAGTGAAGAGCCGTTACGAAGCGGCGCTGATTGATTTGCTGGGAGGGGAAAGATCATCCGTTAGCATCTACGCGCCCATTGTGGCGGAGTCCGAAAACTCGAAGTAAACCCAGAAGCGAAGGAGGAGTAGGAAAGAGTGAAAATAAAGAAATATCCATGGTGAAATGTGCCTCTGGGGAAAAATTGCGTATGGGGCGTTTGGATATTGTTATTACTTCTTCTTTTTTGTTGTTGTTTTTAGCACTCTTCGGCTTATTCTCTTCACACTGCTTTTAACAAATTGTTCTACGATGGACTTTCTCGAGCAACTTCTACTGTCGATGTTTTGGGGATATATTAAGTTGTATACATATATATATATACATATATATATATATATATATATATATATACATGTATATGTATATGTATATGTGTACATTACAAGCTTGTTCTTGGAGTTTTTTCTTTTTCTTTTTCGTTCTTTTGTTCTCTCTCTTTCTCTTTTTCTAAAGGCTTATGTATGTGATTTTATGGTTGGTTCGCTCTTGATAGGGTGATAAATTCTAACAATGAGTAGCGCTCTGTGGTAGAGAAAACAAAACCGCTAAAAGTTAAGGACGGCAACGAACTTCGAGTTCTCTTCATCACCTGGGTGGTAGTGTTCTTTTGTTTTTTTTTCAAACAGTTGATTCACTACAAAAATGATCAGAGAGAGGAAGAAGAGATGAATAGAAATTGTCAGCACTTATTAATCCGGCACAGGGACGACCATCTGCGTCTTACAATTTCTGGGTACATGGAGTTTAGATATGCTTTCAATTTTAAAGTATGACCGATAATACTATTCTGAATCAGGTGAACAAACACATTCCGATTGGCGTTTCCGTGTGGGCAGTTTTTTTATTGAGCGCAATAGGGCCATTTTTCTCATGACACGAGCAAAATTATCAAAGATTTGAAAACATTGTGGACCAATGGCACAGTCGAAGCCTTTGGGTAATAATTTCAATAGATTCTTTTGTTCGTTGTGTATAGGCGGAGTCTTATACCTCTAGGCGAGGATTCCTCATTTGCGGGGTTCGACTGATCAATATTGACAGTGGTGGTAAGGCAGTGGAGATGGCAAAATCATTCTCGATGATCGCAACAGTGCAGCGCACGGGTTCGCTATTGGACTTCACACTGTAGTGAGGATCCCATTTTATCGCCGACGACTTGAAGAGGCTCTTTCTATAGGCGTAGATAAATGCTAACATGGATGGGGTGCTTTCTATTGCGCTTGGATACGGAGTCAAGGAGCAGAGCGGATTTTGTTGATTCCGACATCAACGCGAAGGGGTGCTGTTATCAAACATTTGGACTACGGCCGGAAAAAAAAAAAAGGGGGGGGAGAGGTTTTGATTTTACTCCCACGTTTTTGTTTTGTTTTGTTTTGTTTTGTTTTTTCCCCCGTTGATGCCCTAACGCGAGAAATGATATGGTGCGCTTTGAGGCCGATAGACATTTCCTTTTCCACACTGGTAAAAAAAAAAAAATTATATCTTCTCAATGTGGCTGATGCCGTAGTGGCTCTTTGGCGTTCACTGAAGTCGGGATACATAAATGTGGAAGTCGAGCCTTTGTGGTTTGGTTACGGAACTTGAAGGTTTGTATTGCTTTTTTCGTTCGGCAGAGCTGACATGCTCTTTGTCATGTAATGGCTTTTCCCCTGCATTACCTCGAGAGTATCAGAGAGACCTTTCCAGGGGAATCAGGAGATGCTTTTATCGGAGATGCACTGACTTGTGCGAATCCACGATAGTTGAAAGACTTCTTACTCTTTTTTTTTTTTTTTTTTCTGGTGTCGCTAACGTTTTTTTTTTTTTTTTTTTTTTTGAACAATTCCGCTCACCAGACTGGTGTGCCGCAAAAAAAAAAAAAAAAAACTTGGAACAACTTCATTCGTGCTACGCCCTCGTGCCATTATGATAAGAGTTGTGAATTAGTGTGAGTTTTGTATTGGAACCAATCTATGCCTTGTTGCCGTGATTTCTCCGGGGGAGAACGCGGCAAACAAGTGAGGTAGCACAAAGTATATCTCTCTCTGTACACTTTCCCACACGTAGATGCACGACTTCCACTTGGCGATTGTGCCGCCGGGGAGTACGCAGGGGGATTTTATTATTATTATTTTTTTTTTTTTTGGTGAGCATTACGCAATTGTTGCTTTTTCAAACGAGCAGTGAGTGCTATTTTAGTGTAAGATGCAGGACTTGCAGTGGGTGTCCTCGCATTGCTTGTGCAGGCACCACACCTTGGGACATATCCTGAAGAAGAAAAACAAAAAAAAAAAAAAAACTTTTTTTTTTTTAAATTGGATGTCATATTCGAGGAGATGGATAAACATGAGTTCGTCGTTGTGTACAGTAGCGGCGGCGAAGGAAGGATTTCGTGGTTTAGCGCTGAAGCGGCAGAGGAGGATAATTTAAGGTTATGGGTCAACCAGAACTTCTTCTGTAACAAAAATGGTTCCTTTTGGGTTCGTGATCTTAATGTTTCTTAGGGAATTCGCAGTTATGCACGTGAAATTGCCAACTCGATGAGTAACTTAATTGCGAGTGTGAAGTCAGGAAAACTTCTGTATTACACGTTTTGCCAGAAGAAGTATGTTTCTATAGTTTGCGGTTAACAGTGGAATCAAGTACTCGATTTGATTCGCTGAAAAATATTTGGTGGCTTACCCTTCTTGTGTGTGTTTATTTAAAAAAAATAAAAAAATACTCATGGTTGTTGTTATATATATATATATATATATATATATATATAGCGGTTTTCGCTGTCTTTTGTTTTTGCTGGTGTTATTGTGTTCTTTTTGTTGTTGTTGTTTTCTGATTTACCAACTTTTGTCCTTGCTGTTGATTTTTTACTCTTACTGAATGGAAGAAGAAGAAGAAAGAAAGAAAGAAATAATAAAAAAAAAAAAGAGTTAGAGTGCACGTCTTATTTTTATTTTTATTTTTTTCATTCTCTTTTCTTATACTTTCGTGTTATTCTTCTCATCCCTTCAATCTTAGTCGTGTTCACATTGTTTCTGAATGGAAGGCTTTCAGACCGCACTAGATGCTCTCCAAAAGCAATCCAAAGAACAAATTATGGCAACCATTGACGCGGTTCGGACTGCCTGTGAATCTGGTGTGCCGACTTCAAGAGTTGCTATTGCAATAGGCAATCGACTGACACCAGGACAGATTACGACGTCTTTTCCAATCGTATGCCTTCTCGATGCGATGACAGGTTTGGTACATGAGCCACACATTGCATCTGTTCTGGAGGAATTTTGGTTGTTAGCTCCTTCTTTGTTTGCCAACTATGCCGACAAGGATGCGGGAATGTGTGAGAAGGTTCATCGAATTGTACGGCGTTGGGGAGGGAAAAAAGGGATACCAACTTCTCTTACGGAAGATATATTGGCAGCTATGGAAGGAAAGAAAGTGTCTGAGAGTGGTGCGGAGAATAAAAATGTATCGGAGCATCGACACATGAGTGAAGTGTCCAGCTCTGTTGGCGATCATACTTTCACAAGTTCAGAGGTTTTAGGATTTTGTGCAATAGTTCAAAATTGTATAAAAATGATAGAGCGTCTGCCAAATCACCAGGCGAATATGTACCTGGATGTTGTGAGAAAAGAAGGAAAACTACAAAAACCATCCAAGACGGCATTTCTCTTTCTCCAAGGTCTTCACACCGAGTTAAGCCGTGAGTTGTCGTTGGGCACCGGCGATCCACCCAATAGTAACAAAGGAGCTTTAGACTCCACTGTAACTTCTAATAGCGTAGACAACAAAGCTGCTCTGGGTAACCTTATTGATAAACTTGCCAAAGAACAGACGAATTGGAATTCAACGAGCAAGGAGCATACTCTTCATGTCGTGCGTTACTCGTCGCCTCTGCAGTCGGATATATGTCAGCGCCTCTCTGTGGCACAGCGTTCTGGGTTTGGTGATTGGCAGCGACGAGTCAAAAATGAATACCACTATCCAAAGAAAGAGAGTGGGGTAAAACGAGTTTTCCGTGCACCTGCTGGGGCACAAGCTGGGGGGGCGTTGCGGAGATGGTTTCCTAGTGAACAGCAATGGATCACAGAGAATGACATGTCCTCGCTGAGCTTATACCATACAAAGGATAGCAATGAAAACAGGCAAACTTCTAGTGTTTACGACGTTGTTCGAAAACGTGATCGTGATACGTGAATGGCCTGCAGTTTTTCCTCGTTTTTACGATGTCCTCTTTTTTGTTTTTTTTTCTCTCTGCACTCTGTAATGTATTGTTTCGGTGACCTAAAGCAGTGGGCGATTAATTAGTTTTAATTTGTTTTATTTTTGCTTTTATTACCTTTACTTTCATTACTCCGTTTTTTTTTTCTTTATTTTTTATTTATTTATTTATTTATTTTTTTTGGTGTTTCTAGGACCAGTGCATCCAGGAATGACAGTTGTTGTACGGGGAACACAAGCAGTGAATGAACTTCATGTGTTTATCCGCGCGATGAACGAGGCTCAGCGTAAGTGGACGAAACGTATAGCTTCACAAGAGGCCAAGGTTCGACGTCTCATGATTGTTGAGGATAACTGTAAAAAAAAGCTCCGCAAAAGTGTGCTTCGTACAACGAATGAGCAACTAAAGTATTTGGTTAGCACAGATCTTCTTGGAAGCATGGACGTAAAGCCTCCTCCACGGAGTGTGTTCCGTACATTTCAATTTCCACTGACTCAGCTGAGTGGGTTTTCCGTTTTCGCCATGGCTCGATTGTACGCTTCTCCCGTACTTTTGTCCAACGTGCCTTTGCTCACCCTCATGGCAGATCTTTTAGGTGGATGGGAAATCCTCCCGCCATCTAAAAAAGATGAGTACGAGGCATACGCGGAGAGTCTCAAGTGGGGAGGTGATTCACAAAAAGAGGAGTTTGGGAGAAACGCACGCGAAGAGATTGTGTCATCTACAGCATCCACAACCTCACAACTGCACACACATGACAACAGGGAGGAAGAGGACATGTGGGAGAAACGTGCTTATTTTAATTTCTTTTCAGAAAGTCGGCGGCAACTGGAAACTGTGGTGGGACCTGTTGATAATTCCGACTGGCAACAAATAGCGCCCAAGGAATGGAGCAGCCTTACATTACGCCAGAAGAGGCGGTACTTCTTTGAATAATAAAAAAAAAAAAAAACTGAAAAAGCTTTTTATTATTTATTTTTATTGTATTGGTTTCTTTTACTTACGCGTGAAAAGAGCCATCCTGGTGCTGGGCATACACTTTCATAGAATTTGACATTGGGTTATCACCCAGGTAGTAACTTGTTTCTGGTTTATAATCATTGTTATTATTATTTTTTCTGTTATATTGTACGTGTACCGCGCTTTCTCTCAGCATTGAATGAAAAAGGAAACAAAAAAAAAAAACTAAAACTATCTTCACTCATTCTCTTACCTCCCCTATCTCACATACATATAGATACACCCCTACATAACAACAACAAAAGAGAACCTTTTTATAATTTACGTTAGTTCATATACTTTTTTTTGTTGTTGTACTTTTCCTGCTGTTTTCTTTAACTTTCTCTGTTTTTCACCAACAAGTTAGTAAATCCAGAAAAAGTAGTGGCGATGTTGCTCCGCCAGCGTTCCTCTCCATCCACAGAGATTATGCTGACTACCCACACTTGCGTTTGTTGCTATCCTGACGAAACAACGGCTCCTGGTCTTTCATGGAATGTAGATATATATATATACATATACACACATAATTGGATGTGAAAAAGTTATCTGCACGTTGTTATACTTTGTGTCACACAATCTATATTCACACGCGCCTGCAATACACATGACTTTTTTGGTATGTTGTTAAATTTTCGTCTCAAGGGGGGGGGGGGGGGGGGCAGCAAACCCTGCAAAGGAATGCGAAGGGCCCATAAAAGGAAATTTTTTAGCGTGACAATTGTTGCACCGAGTGTTTTATGTGAATGGGGGGAAATCGAGTGCCATCTAGAGAGTCTTCCTAATGGCAAACTCCAATTTTAACTCACCCTGAGAAAAAGAGAAAATTTGTACAGAAAATACCTTCTTTTGCTTCTGATTAAGAGGCTCGTGATGATGATTACACAGTCGGAATGCGTTTCTCAGTTTTTCCATTGAGTGGGTTTGTAGAGGAGAACGAAGCAAAGAGCCAAGGAACAAAAAAAGAAAAATCACAAACGCGTGGATGAGTGCGGCACGCTTCTTTAATACCTTTGCTCTCAATAATTCAATTTTGCTTTTCTGACCTTGGGCAGTTTTTCTTTCAAGTGTGTATAGGATTATTTTTTTTTTTTTTTGGTTACTTTATCGGAAACAGCGGGGCGTTTTAAAAACTAAAATCAAAAGTACTAACTTGGAATAAGACGCCATTTGTATCATGCATTTCAGTTGTAGCATCTTTTTTTATGTAATTCAGCGATAACACAGAGAACATAAAAGTCAACTTTGTATATTCGTTTTTGCGTTGCCTGAGGCTCATTAAGTTGACGGTAAGGGTAATACAGCAAAAAGAAAAAAAGGAATACATTTGCAAGACAGGGGTAGAAATGGTTTTCACAAGTCACTTTCCTCAAAATGGGTGTCCAAGCGAGGCTCTCCCCTTCAATTCAGAGAAGTCATTTTTTATTATTTTTTTTTGTGACTTACTCTGTGGAAGTGTCCGGGGATTTCTCTTTTCCCCCAAACTTCGCATCGAGAAAGAAAATCACACGGGTTTGCAAATGATAGAAACGCCAGAAGACTGTTCGACCTACTGCAGGAAGAAAAGGATGTTCCGCGACATCAGATGATGTCACAATCCAACGATGCAAGACATTACTGCTACCACTTTAACTATGATGGTTATTGGGGGCCTTACAACTTAAATTTTCCTTGAGAACTCCCCCCCCCCAAAAAAAAAAAAAAAAATATATATATATATTATTATTATTATTATAACAATAAATAAAAATGAAACAAATAAATAAATTACATACTTCAGGACATTGACTTGGGCTCTGACACACAGTAGATTCCAATTATTCGAGACTGATCATGCCATTACAAATAAATTGAAGTCCACACGTCATTCATGTGAGTCAGTAGGAATACCATTATAGCAAGGCGTGACTCGTACTAGAGAACGCGCTACACGATAGATTGTGGAGTTTTGCATGACTCTTCTTTCTTAGACGCTCTCATTTGTCCCAAATGGCAACTTCAAAGAAAACTAGGATGCCGTTGTAGCAAGTGTTGGTCCAAACAGTTCTGTAGTGGCAAATCCTAGAGCTGGTAAATACAAGAGCACAACATCATTTAGAGAAGGGCTGGCGCGCACCAGTCACCGTTTCCTCAAAAGAAAAAAAGGCAGTTTTTCAAGAACCACTTTAGACTTTTCCACACAAGGGTGAGTAAAACCGTTCTTAATAGTTGAGGGGAATGAAGGAGACTTGTGTGGAAGATTCATCGCCTAAATTATGGTGAGAACAAAAAAGGCAACTATAGACTGTGTGTCCCATTGCGAAACATGTCGGATATCTCGATGTGTTTGGTATGGAAATGGCAGCACCAATACATTTAAAGAGATTTTTTTGTGAGTGGAAAGGCGGGGGGGGGGTTATTACCAAGTGGGCGTTCGTTCTCTTCTTACTCGAGCAGAGCAGCATGTTAATGGGGGTAACGCAAGTTCCCTTACCCTACAAACGGTACTCAGAAATCAGAGTGTTTAAGGGATCATTGAGGACCTGTGATCCAACAGTGGTTCCAAAGCAGTAGGCTGCATCAGCAAAAATAGTGATTGACGTGTGGATTGTCAAAATTGGCTTTGAAAGAGAAGAGGGTATGGTTGCGGAACTGAAGTAACTACGCATAATATAGACCAGTGGAAAGGTCTGCTTGAGAATTTTTGCGCAGAAAAACAATATGTACCTTTGGTGGCGTTCATCTTACCAAAGAAAGAAAGCTTTAATTTCTCCAAGAACTCATAAAAGACACGTGAACAAGAGAAATTGTTTCTAGCAGTGTGTCTTCGTATCAAAAAAGTGCTCTTGAACGTCTTTTTCAAAGAAGCGTGGTATCTACCCTCATATTCCCTCAACTAAACATAAGAAGTGAGAAAGGAGGAAATTAGACAGTTTATTTTTGAAAAGAAGGTTTTACAGTTTAAGAACACATACACGTTAAATCAACCCATTGGAGACTATTTCTTTCTTTTCACTGGAGAGAAGGAAGTGATGCAATCGCCTTTAGACCGCCTCCTGCGTTCTCCCCTCGCAAGTGCCACCTCTTCGCGATGTCTCTGCGCTTTTTTTCTTTTCTTCGTGCATTCTCCCCGAAGGGAAGGCGCGGCCACCACCAGCGCCACGTGGCACTATGTTATAGCTTTGCTTCTATGTGTTCAAATACCTAACATTTAGTTGCCGTCTCTATACATGTAATGCGCCGGTGGAGTTGGGTAACTTCCTCAGCTGGGTTTCCCCGGGCCGCGCACCGGGACTCACGTAAGTCTCTAGGGGAGGCGTGTCTTCGGCGCTTCTTGGAGGTCTCCATGTCTGATGTCGAAGTGAAGCCCTCGCTGGGCCGTATCACGTACCGCAGAGGGAGGAGGGGGTGTGACGTCATTCCTTGTCGTGAGATATGTCAGTTTCGGTTTGCAGAGGCTTTCCACTGCGAGAAGGAACTTCGCCAGTTCTTTGGCGAAACATAGCTTTTTGGCTGGGAGTCCATCCACGGCGAACACTATGCATAAGGGCTTTATGGCCTGGTATGTCAAAAGATAAACAGGCATCTCGTCGCAGTACGCTCATTGGCTGGAGGTTGCGCGGGTCGGTTGGATGTTGTGCGCTAACTTGAGGGGACGCGATAGGCCTTTCTTGGTAAGGCACTGGGTATAGCATTTTGGACATGACAGGAGTGTGGATTCTGAGGTCTAATCCTTCATCGTTCCTGGATCTCTATGCGTGTAACAGAGAGTCCTTGCGAGATGCCGTTGCCGGGATTTTCACCAGTAATCGCATATTTCAACGTGGTCATATTTCCCTTTTCGTGCAAACACTTATATATGGCCGATGTTTGCGTGGCAGGGGCTTGTGAATGAGTGCAGGTCTTTTTCATGATCTGCACGATTGTGATTTTAAGCAAACAAGCACGCAAAGTAGTCATGTATCTATATCTACAAGCCTTTGAAGACAATAATGCGCGAGCCCATAGCTGCGGTATCATCTATGGCATTTCTTCTTTCGAGCCAACCGGTACTCTAATACTTCTTCACTGTATTTCAATAGTAATGTTACCCATCTTTCCATAGAGGCATCGCTCACAGGCGCCGCCGCGATTCAAGTCTTCATGAATCCTCTTATGATTCCATTCTCTATAAACTTATTGGGAACCTTTTTACATAGTTTAAGGCCAGTAGGAGGTAAAGTGCAATTATATTTCAACAACAACGGCCTCTTTTGAGACGCAACAGACGGCTACATAATATCTGTAAAACCCCAATAAAGCACAAACTGGGATTTCCCCTCCCACCACACACACACAGAGAGAGAGAGAGAGAGAGAGAAGGGACGCACCGGATGCCGTCCGAACACCAAGAAACAAAAAATAAAAGATAAAACACCCGAGAACAAAGAATGGGCATATTATAGTGAGTGTGCAAAGGCAAAATAGAAAGTATGGAATCTAAATCCACGTGGAGAACATAGCAGAACACAAATAACGAAGGGAATTGAACAAAAAAGAAAANGGAGGGGAGAAAGGCCGCGCATATGCCCGTGGGAAGGGTGAGAGGGAGGCTGTGTGTCTTGAGAAGGATAGGGAGGGAGGGAGGGGGGGAGAGAGAGGGTGGGGGGACGCCTCACCTCCTTCTCAAGGAGAAGGAGTACCTATAAATAAAATAAACAACGACCCGAAGGCCGTCTTCCAAAATATTCCTGAATTAATACTTAATTCGGGAAGTTTCTCATACCAATATAGTACAGAAACTGTATTAATAATGTACAGAAACTGTATTAATAATTTTTTTGAAACTGTATTAATAATTCCCCTCCGTCACTAGGATCGTTAGTGGCTTCACAATAGGGGACCCACCCGCCTGAAATCAAAAAATAAAAAATTAAAAATTAAAAATTGAAACTAAGCATATTTATTAAGTCGATCCCTATATGCTGTCTTCTTCTAGTGGTCTCACAGGATTGAAAAAAGGAAATCCTGAGAAGTCAAGCCAGTACCATTGACAGTATGGCGAGCTTCGATCATCAGAAAAAGGGGGTTTGCATTTAAATTGTCTTTCCTTGTCTTTCTTTTCCCTCAATAATTTTGTATTTCTTTGCTTATCCCCTTTTTAGGGGGGTTAAGGTTTGTTGTCTTTCCATTGTCTTTCTTTGCTGTGTATTCATTTTTTCTTTACCATTCTCTTTCTTTTGTTTTCTCTGATTCTGTAATGGTTCCTTTTGTTCCTATTTGTACCGCTTTTTTTTTTTTTTTTTTTTTTTTTTTTTTTTTTTTCTTTTTTCCCCCTACCTTCTGCTATTTACATTTCCCTACTACTACTACTTCTACCACTAACCAATGACGACTACCGCCCCGGGAATAATATTCCCGGGCCCCGACTGCTGGCTGCGTTGAATACATGTACGTTTCCGCGCAGTAGGGCGGTGAGCGTCGCGGCAACGAGCTGGTCATACGCCGACGTCGTTGCTAAGCGGTGGTCACGGTTGCGGATTATCTCGCGTAGCCACCGACCGCTGGTGGGGTGGATCGCTCCGTTGGTCTGCATGACGAACGGGGC
>JASANW010001191.1:0-17876 GCA_030849725.1 Trypanosoma boissoni
GCGTACGAGAAGTACCAAACATAGTTCAAATTTATTTTTCTTCCAAATACATTTCATTATGCATGAACAAAAATAACCAAAAAAAATATTTTTTTATAAAAGTATCTACTTCTTTTTTTAACCTTTGCTCCCCGTACCTGTCTAACAGCAACGCCGAGATGAACACTTCGCCCCAAATGAAAGATAAATATATATATATATATATATACCGACAGCGTACTTTCCGCCAAAAAATATAAATAAAATCTGCATCTAAAATTATCTAAATTCTCACCACACAACACACTAAAAAAAAAAATACAGCACAAGTTCTCTATGTGCATGTATGTACGAATTATTATTTTTTTTTTTTACGGCGAAGGTGGTGTCAACTTTTGAGCGCAAGAGTAGAACCGTATTGAAGCAATACAGAATAGCAATAACACCAAGAGAAAAAAAAAGGCAAACACACACATACTACCTTGTTCTCGTTCGTCGTTTCTCTCACCTCCTCTGGTACTGTTTATGAATTGTATCGCGGACACTGGCGACCTCTTCTTGAACTGCGCGGAGTTTCTCCATCTTTTCTTTCAGCCTAGCCCGCTCGCGCTCCAACTGCGCGTCATCCCGCTGCCGCGCCGCGCGGTCGCTCGTTGTGCGTACCTCGTGCTCTGCCGCGTCGCGCTCCAACTTCTCCTTTCCCTCCGCGCGCCGCTCCTTTGCGCTGGCGAGGGCCTGCCGCTGCCCCGCTGCCCGGCGCTGCGCGTCCTCCGCGGCGTTCTGCGCGCGGCGTCGCTCGTCGCGGAGCGCCGCCCCGCGCTGCGCCACGGCGTCGAGCACGCGCGCGAGGAGCTCCTGCGCGGCGTGCGGCAGCGCCTCCGCCCCCGCCTCGGCGCCCAACTCGCGCAGCAGCAGCGCGCCTCGCGTGTCTGCCGCGCGGGGCGGCGCGGGGTTGCCGAGCAGCTCCGCCGGGTCGTACAGGCGGCTGTCCTCCGCGAGGGCCACTTCGCGCGCGCGCCGCTCCTCCGCGCGCTGCGCCTCCGCGCTCCTTTGCGCCTCTGCGGCGACGCGCTGCGCCTCGCGGACGGCCTCGTGCTCGAGCAGCTCGCGCTCCCGCTCCTCCGCGGCCGCGACCGCGCAGAGGCGCCCCGCGAGGACCTCCTGCGCCTCGCGCTCCAGCACGGCGCGCTCGAGCAGCAGCCGCGTCGCCGCGCTCTCGCGGTGGCGGACCTCCGCCTGCGCGACAAGCGAACGTGCGGCCGCCTCGCCGCGCAATATCTCCGCAATGCCGCGGTGCCGCGCCAACTCGGCCGCGCGCGCGTAATCGTCAGCCGCGTGCGCGCGCAGCAGCGCCACTGCGTTCGCCTCCTCCGCCGCGATCGCCGCCGCCGCCACGACGGCCCGCCGCGCGAGTTCGTCACGCACGAGCGCGGCCGCTCGGATCCTCTCCGCGGCGGAGGCGGCCGCCAGCGCCATGCCCTCGCGCTCCCGCTGCTCCGCGTCACCGCAAGCCGCGCGCTCTGCGGTCTCCGCGGCGGCGGCGGCGGCGATCGCGGCGCTGCGGTCCTCCGCCCAGTGCCGCAGGCGCTGCTCGCACTCCGCCATGTGAGCGATGAGCGCGAAGCGGGCCTCGTGCTCCGCCGCGCCGATGGCGCTCTTTTGCTCCGCAGCGAGATCGCCGAGCTCGCGCTGGAGCCGCGCTCGCCTCTGGATCAGCGAAAGAACGGCCGCCTCCGATTCCTGTAGCGCGACCACAAGCGCGTGGCGCGCGTGCTGCTCCTCGTCGCGCAGCGACCTATACGCGTGGACGCACGTGTGCTCAAGCTCCCGCAGCTGCGTCGCCTTGTCGAGCATCCAGTGATAGCGCTGGTCCTTCTCGCGCCGCTCCAGTGCAAGGATTGCCGCAAAGCCGCCCGCTTCCTCCTCTGTGATCGTAGAAAGGTGCTGAAGGGCCATGCGGAGCTCCGATTCGCGCCGCTGTCGCTTGAGCTCTTCAATGTCCCGCACTTCGTCCTCGTCACGCTTGAATGCAAGAAAGAGCGCATTGTACGCGGAGGACACATCATCCAGTAAAGCAACGCGCGCAGACGCTTCAAGACGTGCAACATGGTCCCGCTGCTGCCCAAAGGCTCGCAACGTCTCGGCGACCAGATTGCCTTCCCTGATCATCTCATCCCCAAGTTGCCGCCGCTCCTCACTCTCCACGGCACGCAATTGCACTTTTTGCTGCTCACACTGCGAATATAGGCGTGCGCGATCCATCAGCATCGAGGAGATGTTACACGCAGAGTCTGCCATCATATCAAGCATTGCATCTACACCACGCCGCCATTCTCCAATAATCAACTCTTGCTGTTCAAGGAATTCCTCACCCATGGCACGACGCTCACGCTCATTTTTATCCATGATGTTTAGCAACTCCTCATCGTAGCCCTCAAGAGCCGCGCGTGCTGCAGCCTCTTGATTAATAAGGGCACTGCGGTAGGCCTCTTCACGATTCAATAGCCCAAGAAAGCCCATCACAGATGTATGCCAATCCATAAGAAGCTGTGTTTGACGTTGAGCAGACAAGTAGTGTCGTAAACGCAATTCGCGTTCATGCTGGGAAACGGCGACAAGGACGATAAAGCGGTTGGCCAGACTCACTACCTGTGCCCTCTCCTTTCTTTCACTAGCTAAACCAAACTCGCGAGCCGCTATTTCGTCCTGTGCAAGTAGTAGTAGTTTCCAGCATGTAAAAGCCGCGTTTTCAATTATACTTATTCCATCTGCCCATTGCTCAATGATTCGGGAGCGATGTCGTGCCTCGTCGCGCCCTGTCTCTTCCAGTGCCTTCATTTGCTTGCAGCGTCCATGAGGCGTGTTTTGGAGAAAGCTATCAACCTTCAGACGCTTTAGCTGTGGGTCCATGCGGGTGCCACGACATTCGCATGAGTCCCCCAAACGACCACAGGCGATACAACGACTATTGGTTGTGATGTGCCAGCCTCCCCCGCCACTACCAGAGGCAGCAGCAGCAGAAGCAGCACCGCCATTGCTCTTACCGATCTCTGCGTTTTGCTGTTGACGCTTGCGCTTGTGCCTATCGTATGCTTCACGCTCCTGGCTTCGATTTTTAGGCAAAGGCGGTGGAGTGCGACTTTGACCCCGTGATGGGTCGTTCGGCATAATTCGCTTCCTTCTGCTTTTATTTATACTTCTTCAATCTTCTGGCTTTAACACGGATACACTAAAATGACCAGTTTTCCCCCCTCTTGCAGGTAAGATTTAAAACAATGGATCACAGCTCGACGTACCTCGAAATCAGCCTGGCGCAAAAGGGCGTAGCACATAAAAGTGAAGAAAAGAAAAAAAGTGAATTTCAAGCAGGAGACTGATCAATTACAGTTCTCTTCCAGAAGCCACATTTTCACCTCATTTTTCAATCTGATTAAGTATATCAATAGCAAAGCTTAAAAAATATATAAGTTTTTTTTTTTTTTTTTGCATAAAGCGTAAGAGCCATTTACAAGCAAAAATCACACTGTCTTTCACTTTTGTCATCAGTGGATGCAACCACACAAACACTCTAAAAGCATCTACCAATACCCTGATTCCTTTTTTTTTTTTTATGGTATTTCCCCTTTATGCTTTCTTTTTTCCCTTGTCCTATCAGGTCTAAGCGTTTGTCTCAAACTCTTTTTTCCAATTTTCAAATTTTTTGATTTGGTCCACATTTATACTGCTTGGCACCTTCTTCAACGCTTCAAGGAAGTCATTCATGGTAATAGGTTGATCCGCAACCATTTTGCCAATTTCTGCTGCGTGCTTCTTTACCTCAGACTTGTCTCTTTCTTCCATAAAGCGTCGCATAGTCATCATGGCGGCATCTCGCACCAAAGTTGTTATGTCAGCACCGCTGTACTGACTCCCTTCAAGCTTTTTCGAGAGACGCTCAAAGTCAACATCCGGAGAAAGCTTTAACGCTTTGGTATTGATAGAAAACAAGTTCATCCGGTCTTCATGGTTAGGTAAGGGAATGTAAATCCGCTTTTCTAAACGCCGACGCAATGCATCATCGATAGCCCAAGGATGATTAGTAGCACCAAGAACCATGACAATCTTTCCGGGGTCAACACCAACACCATCCATCTGAGCCAGTAATGTACCCTTTGCACGGCGCGAAGCTTCGTGTTCTGCACCATCGCCCCGTTGTCCACCAAGAGAATCAATTTCATCAATAAAAATAGTGCTTGGTGCATAGTAACGCGCCATTTCAAAAAGAACACGAATCAATTTCTCACTATCACCTCGCCACTTGCTCGTCAATGTAGCCGGTGATATGTTAAAAAAAGTTGTATCGCACTCTGAAGCCACAGCCTTAGCGAGCATAGTCTTTCCTGTTCCAGGTGGACCGTATAACAAGACACCTTTCCAGGGCCGTCGGATACCCTGATAATAGTCTGGCATTAGTACCGGGAAGACAACAGCCTCTTCCAAAAGTCCCTTTGCTTCTTCCTGTCCTGCAATGTCATCCCATGAAATGGGCATAGGCCCTACGTGCATGTCGGCCTCGATAAGAGAGACTAGTTCTTCTTCTCCTGCACGAGGTGTAAAACGCGGAATTTTCTCTCTTGCTTCGCCAAGTTGTTTACCGCTCCCATCCCCAGGTCGTTTCTTACGGCGTGTGACCACCTTTGCTCTCGGCGACGACACTTTTGGCCTCGGCGAGGACACTTTTGGCCTCGGCGACGACACTTTTGCGGGGACCACTCGCCCTCGAGGTGTAGGTGATTTAGGCCGTGCAGCGGCTCGCACGGGCTCCGAACCTCGTTCCTCCGGCTGCCGCAGAGAGGGACCCTTTGGGGGTCCAAAACGGTCTTTATCCCCATAAAGCGCCTTGTTCCTCTCACCGAGGTCCTCGCTGACGCGACGCGCGGGGGGCGGCGGCAAACCCATTCTTGCCGCCTGACCCACTATGCCGACCGGGTGATGAACGGGCTGCACGGTGGCCGCGCGGCGCTCGGAGTGATCGCTCGGAAGCTGCGCACGTGGCGAAACCTTAGCCTGTGCCCCGTGCCGAACACCACCACCACCGCCACTCCCTGACTCACTGGCCGATGCCCGTTCGAGGCGCGCGGCTTCACTTGGGTTAACTAATGCTTGCAGTTCCTCCTGAATAGACTTCACAAGCTGGCATTCCTCCGCGATCCTTTCCCGCAGAACTGTCCACTGGCCAACTTCCTTGTTCCCATCACAAGACTGTATATAATTAGCAATATCTGTGTCAAGTCCTCCGTAGAGCGCAACTGCGACATCGTAGTTGGATTCAAGAGAGTACCGCCGCGCAAGACGTATCGACTCGTCCACACCAAATGTCGAGGTCAAAGCGATACCGCTCATCTGAAACGATAAAAAAAAAAATGGAAAAAGAAGTACCGACCCCAAGAGTCCAAACTAAACGCCAATATCTATATGGAAATATAGAGGTATAACTTGTTAAATACCTTTTTCAACTATAACAGATGTATAAAAACAAATAATAATAATAGTAATGTAGTCACAAACAGAACCATGAAAGATTACATTGTCTTCGGTTTAACCATTTAGTTAATAAATCATGCAAAGGAAGCTCAATGGTGGGAATGTTTGCCATACGCGTAGATGGATGGAAGTTGAAAATTCTCTACGCTTATCCAAATGTCCTTTTGGAAATCTGTACAAATAAAATTCTTTCATGAATGTAAGAAAAAAAAAAAAAAACACTTCCATTGCCAGACCTAAACTATAGCCCAAAAAGATTCATTCTCCAAACTTTACTAACTAGCACCCTATCGCACAGGAAAGGGTAAGAGACAAAGAGAGAGAAAGTACAAGAAGACAATGAACCCATTTCAAAAAAATAATTCTGAAAAAAAAAAAAAACGTTAACTATCGGATTGAAAGTGAAAAAAAGAGAATATGGAAGAAAGCTTACTGTGCAAAGGATGCGACACAGACACACATAAAAAAAAAAAAAAAAAACATCAACGGTTAAAAACAGCAGTAAAGTTTACAATGGCCACAGTAGAGATTATAAATTTTGTTTTTCGCACTTACTTTCACATACAGCACCGAAATCTAAATAAACGCGATAATTTTTTTTCCTAATATAATTCATGCAACGGCGTTGGCAGGGGCGATGAACTTGGCTCAACTGGCATGAAGCTCTCAAGAACATACCTTCGCACAGCTTCCCAGACAAGATTTTTAAACTCGCGTGACATCTCATACTGCCTAAGATCATCAGCAACAAACTTTCGCACATCACACATTTCTAAAGAATCCAATGGGTTTGGTTTTATTTTTAGAAAGCGACACACACTCAAATATGCATCCATGAATGAAGGCAGTTCAGCCACGGGACGGGATGCCAAAAAATCTACAACACAACGATTCCCAACACTCACTTTCACAGCTTTACTAATCAAGAGTGATTTGTTCTCATTTATTTGACCATTATTCTTAGATACATCAAATTCAATGACCAAAGTTTCATCACCAGTGTCTTCCAAGTACAGCTCTGCATTTACTCTCTTATTAGCGCCTGGCCGAATGCGCAACGGGGTCACGGCACTCCCGGAACAGTCTACTGTTAAGATAGCACCAATGTTATCTAGTATGTTTCTCGTTAAACCAACAACACAACCATATTTTCCCGAAATATTGAGGCGGAGTTTGACTATTGGTCTACACCGTACATCCAGCACAACGTTATCATCAAGTTTGAGAATGCCTTGATCTAAAGCTGGTGAAGCAGATCTCTGCTTACCACTGCGTTCCGAACTATACTCTAGAGTGCGGCTTACATTGTTCATTGGTGTAGTATCCTCTGATATAGCAGTCAAGCTTTCCGGCGAGCTCACAATGGGCCAAGACCCACCACCTTCGCAGTTCAGCTTCATTGACACTTGAATAGTGGAGCTGCCTACTTTTTGGGATTGAATGGATGCAAGTAAGGCCCAGGTTCCTGCTTCCGTTTTTCTACTAAGTTCAGGTCCTTCAGTGAGATCAACACAAATTTTCAACAGTGTCCCCTCTACAACCCACTTTGTCCCCTTTCCCACTCCCTCAAGTGAATCCAGTGACTTCACCGCATTTATCGTCTTGGCTTTTGTTACGCAACCAAAGTTTGCCACATTGACAGTTAACCGAAGAGGGAGATCCTCAATGGCAGCATTTTCTGCGTGCGCCACACGTAGTCCGTCCACAACTAAATTGATGAGCAATGTAAGGCAACGTGCACACCGTAAAATGTAGCGCACATTAGAAGCACCAGGAACAAGCTGATCTTCTCTTGTCTCATGTAGGTAAGAATTCACTCTTTTTCCCCCAGGATCATACTGACCTTCCATGTCCTTATTTCTCCTCAAAAGGATTAAACAAACGAGACTTACAGTCTAGATTTTGGGTTTCAAACCAAAAAAGCTAACTTCAATCTCGTAGACCCATAAAGAAATCAATAGAAAGGTAAAAAAAGAAAAAATGCAATTAGTAAACAATAATGAAACGGGGCATTCTCCACAAAATCAATCAAAAACAACCACATGTGTCAGAACGGGAAAGGGTGGGGTTAGAAAAAAAAAAAAAAGATATATATATATATATATATATACTTAGCCGTTGCAGAAATGGCTTGGTCAAGGAAGCGAACCTGATTGAAGGGAAGTAGACAACCAGAGCACCACCGCTTCCATTTGCACCACTGAAATCGAAACTGGCGAAAAAAAGAAAAAAAAATCACGATGAATTCTTAATTTTGCGATGAAATAGTTGCACCACGACTCAAAATGTATTTCTTAACGGCCTCCTTTACAAGATCCCGCACGTCTAATTCGGCACCCTCTTTCAGTCCCAACGCTACCTGAACATCCGCGAGAACAGCCTTGAACGAGAGAGACTTCAGTTCATCCTCTGCGACGGGGTCTAGCACCTTGGCAACAGTTTCACTTATCTCTGCCGCAGTGAATGGCGGCGCCGGTTTGTATGCGTTAAAGCTCATTGAAAAGAGACCACTGGTCGCTTCGCACCACCCACCCGATGACGCGACCGTTAAGGACTTCCCCGAACTCGAGCGTCCAAAGTTTTGTGTGGGATCGAAGCGCAACTCCACAACAAGAATGTCGTTATCATTATCTTTATTTTGAGTACGGATTAAAAGGTTTTTAGACTTGGTAGATGGCGCCAAAAAGTCCGTTGCCACTGTCGTTGTGTCCGCAGTGTTACCGTTTTCTTCTCTCGGGCGCTTCTTGCCGCCTTGTTTTAAGAGCAGCATGATCTTTGTTTCGCCACCAAGACTGAATGGAGGCATTGTTGTCGTACCCGTTGCACTTTTATGCGCATACTCATAGTGTATAGTCGCCTGCGTGGCGCTTTCCATAGAAAGAGTAAAGCCGTCACCGATAGCCACCACGTCACCAACTTCTGGCGCTGCTGTGCTGCTGAGAATAGTGGAAAGTTTGTCCACTTGTAGGGATTTCCCAACTGGAACATAGCAATTTAAACCGCACACAATACAGGTTTTTCCAATAGCCTTATTTCCACTTGAAGATGCGAGAAGTACAGACTTACCTGTAGTCCCAACCTTGTCACCAACATCGTCAAAGTCAATGAGAATGCAGAGCGTATTCTCTTCAACGCGCCATTTACAATGTGAGCCCACCTCAACCAGTTCATTTAGCTCAGCAGTTGCACTGCTGTCAAGCTTGCGAACTTGATCAATTTTACAAAAAATATTTAAGCCCAAGAATGCATTTGTGGCACCTAGCGGTTTATTGCCGCTGGAACTGGCAACAACAATTGTTTTTCCCGACGTACTTGAACCAAAATCCTTTGTTAGATCACAGAATATCCAGAGTTTTGAACCATCTAGTGCCATGGCAACATTCTTTGCTCCTGGGATAGGCACGGCGCTTTTTAATAACGACATGTCCACTCTGAGGCAGGTAACTGACTAAAATCAAAATAAATAAATAAAATGTAAAAAGTAGGAGACAAAAAAAAGAAAAGATATAAATAGAAAGTGCAGAAAAAAAAAATATTTAAACTGTTATTTACGACAAAAAAAAAAAGGGGGGGATGCCAGAACGTGGCAGGTGGGAAGGGTGAGGCGAATCATAAGAAAAGCATAGGGTTGACTAGACACACGCACAGAGAGAGGTGCGGCGTCTGAGCAACCTTTAGGTACACATATACGCCTCTACCAGAAAAGTGAAACAAACAAACAAAAAAAAAAAATGACCGCCCTAGTAATGCAATCATTCATTCTTCCATTCCACAATCTCTTGTGGAAAATCTTTACATACAAAGCAACGCCGTAAGTGTCTCGTATTCGTCCAAGATACTTTCAACGAGCCGCTTACTTGTTGTTTCGTCATCCATGCAGTGTAGCGAGCTCAGAGTGGCGACTGCGATGTGCGCATCCGCTGGACTGCTTGCCGTCGACGCGTCGCGCGCAGGCGATGGACCAGTGACTCCGCAGTCGATAGCGAAGCGCGCAGGCACAACGAGGTTCGCGTTGCACGACAGCACGCTCTCGCTTGTTCCCAGCGCACCTGAGCTGATGCACAGGTCCACGGCACCGAACACTCCTTCCGTGTTCCCACTGACTGCGTGGCCACGCTCCAGCAGCAGCGTTGCAAGCGCGTAGAGCGGGAAAGGTTCGCGATAGCACGCGTTGACGATGTCAGTGACGCTGCGCAGCGCCTTTGCGGCAAGCTGTCGCGTGGCCCACTTTTCGACAAGCGCCGATGCGCAGCGGCGGGCCTGCACAAAGGCCACCACTTCCGCGGAGCACAGCAGCGCGGCAGAGACGGCGCCGTGCATGTGTGGGAACGCAACAAGAACAGCCGGAGTCCCACTGCCGCTTGGCACAATTTCCCGCTGCACCGCAAGCACAGCCGCGAGGCACAGTCGCGCAAAAGGCACGCGGCTGCTCGGGCTGCCCGCATGCTTTGCAAGCCCGCTCCCCTCTCCGCCCGCCCCGGGGCGGGGCGGGGAGACGATGGGGGTCGCGCGCGGGGCGAAGGCGGCGGGGGGGTACGGGTGCATGGGCTTGCGGTGCTTCCACGGCAGCCACAGCTCCATGTGCTCAAAGCCGCCGCCGCGCGGGGCGTCCCACGGGTGCACTCCGCCCTCCTCCCGCCACCGCAACACGCGCTCGAGAAAGGCGAGAAGATCGTCCCGGTGGACGAGCGCCGAGTGCGCGCGCAGCGTCAGGTCGCCCACCTGCGCGCCCTCCCCCAGCAGCAGCGCACAGCGGTGCCAGGAGACGGGGGACATGCGGCCGTCCGCGCTGCGCAGCGTCACGGCAAAGATGCCCGTGTCAATCGCCGTGAGCGCCGCCGTGTTCACGGGGCTCGCACGCGCCAGGCGGTCCATAGTCGCCGCGCAAGTCGCACGGTCGAGCTGCGTGAGGCGCCCGAGAAGTTTAAGGAAACCAATGAGATCCTCACGCGCCTCGGGGAGGATCGCCTGCTCCCGCAGCGCACGCTCAGCGGCCACGGCATGTTCCCGCACCGCATGCAGTCGCTCCGTGAGGGCACTCGTACTAATCACAACACCATCTGGGCTCAGAACTTCAACGCGGTAAAAGTAAAGTCCGCAGCACACCGTGATGTGACGGCTGCTGTAATTTGTGGTAATAAGTCCTGTGCCTGCGGCCACTTCGCTACGCAGCGAGTGGAACAGCAGCTCCTGCCACTCCGCTCGGCTCTCGTTTGATCCACACGCAAAGACAAGCAGAATGCGTCGAATAACCTCTGCCGTTGGGTCAGCACACAATGGTAATGAAGTCTCACTCGAATAAACTTCGCTCTCCGCCTGTGAAGGTGGCATTGGCGCCGCGAAGTGAAAACTCGTGAACGGATACGCCGCCGCACACTCACATGCGCGCGCAATGCTGTCAAGCCACCAACAGCGAAATGCCGTGCGGTGGAGCATCGCGAGAGAGTCGCCGGTGTCCAATGTGCAAGAAAAGTCGGCAGAGCGGTGCAGAAGCCGCCGGGACCCGTTGACCACTGCAGCGATGTCATCGAGAACCGAGAGAGGCGGTGCATTCACATCATAAAAAAGTATAAGCTCCCCGTCTTCGACAGCCCCGTGCGGACGTAAGCAATTGACGTTGACGAGGCGACTGTGTGCAGGGCGGTTTATCGCGGATAGGAAACGGCCTTCGGAGAAAAGTGTTGATTGCATCGTATTTGTGGACACGAGCATTGCATCTTCTACAGGGGTAACCTCCACCACCGTATTGTTATTGCTAGTAGACTTGGCGCCTTTTCTCTTTGACATGACGGCAATCGCAAAGGAATAAACTACTCTTTATCTTTAAATTATATATATATATATATATAAGAAAACTAAAAGTAGTCTCTACCCTACGTGGACGCCTTCAAAAAAAAAAAAAAAACCAAGAGACAGTTATATATAAAGACAATCCTTCGTTGAATAGTAATAGTACAAAGAAAAAAAAAACACCAATCAAAAAATTCCAATAAAGCTTTTTTTGTATGCATGTGAGTGTGTGTGTGTCTGAAAGTATTATTTAATTTCGTAACATTTTCTTTACACTCAAAAAACAAATCTCGTATCAAATTAAAGGTGAGCGCCCAAAAGAGGAAAAAAAAAAAAAAAACACACACACACCAGATACATTTTAAAATAATATCAAACTGGAAGCACCGTCGGTATTCCATCACGCGGTGTACTCCTTTCCCAGGGTGGATCGACAATCATACTGATATCCAAGTAGCCGTTCTCTCGCGCTGTTACAAAGACGCCTGTGACTTGTGAAAAAAGTTGCAGCTTCTCGGTCACTTCCTCTCGACTCACTGGGTGTGAGCCCCACTTGAGTTCTATCTTACCTTCCTCTTCACTAACATTTTGCGGATTATTATTTTTGCGGTGATCTTCTTTATGGCAATCCTCCACGACGGTATCGCTATTGGCGGTGACATTTACCGTATTGGTATTTTTCTTCATGTGGCTCATATCTTTTGTCTTGCGATTATTCACATCATTTGTGTCACTGCGAGCTGCAGCAGTTTTCAAAGCTCCACTCACGCTATTTTTTTCCGTAGATTTTTTCGGGCATTCAAACCGCTGCTTATTATCATTTAATTTCACTACCACCTCCAGAGCCACCTCTGCAACAAAAACTGTAAAAGAGGGATCTCTTGGAACTATGCGTACAACTGTACCTGCCACGCGAGGTACAAAAGTCTTTTGATTATCCAGTGGTATGCGATTCAGTGTGTTGAGGTATTGGGAAAAAAAGAAGCGCAACGACGCGTCGTTCACTTGACGGGCCTTCAATTTTTTGTCATTTGCATTTTCTGCAATAGATTCAACGTCACTTAAGGTGTAAAAACAATCTCGTGTCACAAGGTCATCAACATCAATGCTGTTTACATTCACATTTCGTTGTTTTTTTACAATCGACTCAACCTCTAAAGCGCAGAGTAATTGACGATGAACGATTAAATCGCAGTACCGACGAATTGGTGATGTGAAGTGCGTATACCATGGCAAGGCGAGGGCATAGTGACCACGGAATGTACCTTTTTCCTCACAACCATTAACATAATACAAGGCGCGCTGCAAGCAGTATTTCAACATACAGCACAAATCGTTGTACTCGGGGCGTGACTCTGCCTTGTTTAGAAGCTCCTGCAACGCTTTGCATGACATTCCATGCAACTCAAGATCTACTTGCTCCAAGGCCTTGCGGAGTTCACTTATTCTTTCCATTTTTGGTGGTTCGTGGCGTCGCAGAAGTGCTTGGTCGGGGAGGTACTCGAGTACTTTTTCCGCCGTTCGCCTGTTTGCGAGTAACATGAACTCCTCCACAACCCAGTTCGATTCAATTTGGTAAGAAATCTCGAAACCAAAGGGAAAAGTTGGATTTGCAATATCCTCAAAGTTGAATCGTGGTTTCATATTACCTATGGTAAGCCGACCACGTTCAATACTTGACGATCGCATCTTTGATGCTAATTCATACAAGGATGTAATAGATTCTACCACACGCGCTCGCCATTCCTCAGTCTGCAAAGTGTCCGTTCCAAACTTCTCTGCATCGAGTACACTTGTATCTCCGTCTATGATACTTTGCGCTTCTTCATATGTAAGACGGCATCGATTGCGGATAACGCTCTTCCCAAACCACTCGGACTGAAGTTTACCGTGGTGGTCAAGTTGAAAAATACAAGAAAAGGCAAATTTGTCGGTGTCAGTGTTTAGACTGCAGTATTCCTCACTCAGCTTGCGTGGAAGCATGGGTATTACCTGTTCTACAAGGTACACACTTGTCGAGCGTTCCCGCGCCTCCTCATCGAGTGGACTTCCCACTGGGACAAAGTACGAAACATCGGCAATGTGAACACCCACGCGATATCCGCTAGGGACACGAGTAATACTGAGTGCGTCATCGAGATCTCGTGCGGTTAAAGGGTCAATACTACACACAAACTCCTCGCGTAAGTCACGGCGTCCCATGCGTTTCAGCTCGGCACTATCCGGTACTTCAAACGTGTTTGGTATGCAGGCATTGGCTTCCTCAGAAAATTCCATCATACTCACATTAAAAGCGGAGCAGAGTGCCATGCTGTTCGCCCGGACGGAGTCGGTTCCCCCAAGATAGCGTACGATGCGCCCTGTCAGGTATTTACCCCCAGTCCACACAAAATCCCCGCAGGGGCGCGTCAAGAGGTGTAGAAGAAACAAACCCTCACGCACCTGGGGGTGCATAATCTGTGGAATGTCTCGACCATACACTGCGATGCGCTGTAAGAGCGGGTTGCTGGACTTAAAGTGATAGAATCGACTGGGAATAACTTGTTCTGTCGGCCCTAAAGCACCTTCCACGATATGCGCGACGACATTGAGCGCGCAGCTTCGCTCAAGTGTTGCGCGAACCCTGCCCAATGGTTTCAACCCGTTCCAATCATGTGTTGCCGGGGCCCCAATTTCGCGCGCAAGCCGCACCTCTGGTCGCGCATCACCACTTTTTGTTTCGTCGCGCACCCACCGCGACGCAGCGCCGGGGCCGTCGGCTCGAGGGGACTCTAAGAAATCCGCTCCGCCGCTGTTAGCCATGGCAGGAGCTCTGTCCTCCGCGTTCTCGGCGCCATCGCGGGAGGACTCGATGCCGGCAGCAGCGGTCCACTCCTCCTCGTCAATGAGCTCGACAGCTACGATGTCGCCGTGCTGTGCACTCTTCCGATTGTCGACAGTACACACAACAACGTCGCATGGGAAACGAGCACTGGATACAAAGGCGATACCGGCCATATACCTCGAGTAGATGCGCAGACGACCAATCACCACTTTCCCCGTGCGCACATCCTCCTCCAGTGAAGGGCACGACCCAAGTTTGTAGCGCATCGCCGCGTGGCTTGTCTCTTTCGACTCTGTCAAACGTAACTCCGCGCCAGAATCGGGGTTCTTGGCACTGACCGGGACAATATGAGACGTGGAGTCAGTATGACCCGCAGGAGCCGGTGGTCGGCATTCTGAAAGACCTTGATCCGAATTTTTTTTTGCTGACATGAAAGATGTATAATACCACTATGTCAATATATAGAGCTAGATAGGCACAGAATTATATATATATATATATATATATATATATATATATATATGTATAATAACAATAAATGTATATATTTATTTATTTGTACTTCTTTAAACCCGTATAAGATAGAGAAAAAAAAAAAGCGTGCACTATGAGCATCCGAAGAACACATGTGCACAAAGAAGAGAGAGGAGAGTGAGAGACATACAGGTATATGTACAACATGTACATAAAAGGCACACTCGTATATTTTAACAAATAGAGTATAACAAGCGGGAAACTACTAATATAATTTCTTGTTTTTTTTGCATCGGTATAGTATGCAAAGATCATCTTTTTCCTACTCAAAAGAACAAGTTGAAGTAGAAGAAGAAGAAGAGGGAGATCCTTTCAAAAAGCTACTAAGCGGCGCGGTTGCTTCTGCTTCAAAGAGTACAATATTGTTCTTCTTTTCCTCCTTTTCTATCTCCTCCGCATCGTCAGAGTTCCCAGTGACATCATCGGCGCTCTCGGCGCGAAGAGCTTTTGTGATGAGTGAAAGAATATGCTGTCGCGTATGCTGCGATCTCCCCTCAACGCGGGCAGCAACAAGGTCCCACTCGCGGCTGCATGCGTGCAATCGATGGCGACATCGCACAATCATCTCCACCTGCGGCTCGCACTGCGTAAGGCTTGTGGGGCCGGAAACAGCATGCGTGATGCGCAGTGCCGCCGCCTGCCGCATACGCGCTGATGCGGCTGTCTGCATCGCGTTGTTACCCGCACTGCGCTGCGAGACGTATTCCATCAGCCGATGTACCAGCGCCGCATCATCCGCGTACGCCCGGGCGGCTTCGCCTGCAGACGCCTCCGCGTGAGTCTGGGGCACTGAGCCCCCCGGCTCGCTGTGTCTCTCCCGCCGTGCCCGCGCCGCGGACCGATGCGCTGCAACCGCAGGCGCCCGCTTGCGCCGCGCAACCCATCGCTCGCTCGCCCCCACTCCATCCGCAGACGCAGTCACCGTCGCAAGGAGCCACTTATTCACTTCTTCGTCTTTCTCCATGCGCACTATTGTGCAGAATTTTCTTTTTTTAAGTGTACAAAAAAAAAAAAATTGAAAAAAAAAAAAGACAGCCATGAGAAACAGGCAATATATACATATATACATATATATATATATATATATATATATGTACCGCTATAACAATGCAAGAACATCAAAAACCCTCTTAAGCACCAGATGCGTTCAGGAACATAAAATGCAGGGGATCACATCTTTACCTCTCCAATCCAAATAAAACTATTTTAAATGGTAATATATACAAATCAAAAGCTTTTTTTTTTCTTTAGATAAATATAATTTTTCTTTTTGGAAATGTAAACTATACGTATATAAAACATATCATGTCCAATAAAGCAAAAACTTCTGTTCCGCAATACAGTCAAAAAAATGTATTTTAATAATTCAAAAAAAAAAAAAAAATACCAAAGTTGCATCACATCTTCCAACAAAATTTTTCTTAAACTTATTCATTCCACTTAAAGAACTCACGACTATCTTCACAGATACCATTGTTGTCGCCCTAACGCTCTGCTTGCTAGTTCCCTCAATTATATATTTTATTCGAAGTCACAAATCCTTTCACAGTGCGGTAAACATAAAGCATAAATACCAATCAGAAACACCGGTGACACAAGTTACCCTCTGGGCGAGACATCCTTCCTCACATTCTATAAAAGAAAAGCCGTGAGTTACTCAATACAAAATTAAAATGCTAGTGCTATCCCAGAATCATCTCCACTTTAGAGAATGTTTTTTAACATTTGCTTTTACTCACTCACACTTCCTTTTGGAATACACCCACCTCTCCTCCAATACTTCCATGAGGCAATCGTGTCTTTCGCCTTATCCCTCACGGATTCTATCTGATCTTGATGCAACTTCCTAGCCTCAAACATCGCTGCTCAATACACTTCAAAATACGTTATAACCATTTAAAGAAATCACTCTGTCACGCAGAATCATTGATGATAAGATTAGAGTCATTCAACAAGCAAATGGTTTGTTGACAAAAAAAAAACAAAAAAAAAAACGAATACGTTGATAGCAGCTCAAGTGTTCTTCTCCATCTCTCTTGCCACCCTCGGGTCGGTGACTTCGCTGACGACAAATTTCGAACAGCATGAAGAAAACACCCCATACGTGTATTTCTTAAATTAATTTTGTAAAGAGCCGAGACAGGACATCATAAAATCCCTTCTGCACGTCTTCACACGTCTAATCGCAAAACTACTCGATAAGCCTACAACTCCTTCTAAGACACATCTATGGACTTTCCAATGACTCTTTTTCGCCTCAGCGTCTAACTTATGTCCATACTCCCATTGTCTAGGCAGGCTTTCACGGAGTAGGCGTACTTCTCGAGACCGTTCTTTGCCGCAATGCGCTCACGCTGTTGCTTATCCTGCTCTTCGTACTTGGAGGCGTCTGATACCATGCGCTCGATGTCTTCCTTGCTGAGGCGGCCCTTGTCATTTTTAATGACAATCTGGTTGCGATTGCCGGTATCCTTTTCCTCCGCCGTGACGTTGAGGATGCCATTGGCGTCGAGGTCGAAGGTGACCTCGATCTGCGGCACACCGCGCGGTGCCGGCGGGATGCCGGAGAGGTCAAACGTTCCGAGGAGATGGCAGTCCTTTGTCATGGTGCGCTCGCCCTCGAAGACCTGGATGTGCACGCCTGGCTGGTTGTCCGCGTACGTCGAAAAGATCTGGCTCTTCTTGGTCGGGATCGTAGTGTTGCGCTTGATGAGCGATGTCATGACGCCGCCGGCGGTCTCGATGCCGAGCGTGAGCGGGGTCACGTCGAGCAGCAGCAGGCCCTCGGTCTGTTTGCTCTTGCCGCCGGTCAGGATAAAGCCCTGCACAGCCGCGCCATACGCCACGGCCTCGTCGGGGTTGATGCTCTTGTTCAGTTCCTTGCCGCCGAAGAAGTCGGAGACCAGCTGCATCACCTTGGGGATGCGCGTGGAGCCGCCCACCAGCACCACGTCGTGCACCGCGCGCTTGTCCATCTTCGCGTCCTGCAGCACGCGCTCCACCGGCTGCACTGTGCCGCGGAAGAGGTCGCCGCACAGCTCCTCGAAGCGCGCGCGGGTGATGGTGGTCTGGAAGTCAATGTTGTCGAACAAGGCGTCGATCTCGATCGTGGCCTGCGCGGCCGACGACAGCGTGCGCTTTGCGCGCTCGCACGCCGTGCGGAGGCGGCGGAGGGCGCGCTGGTTGTTCGAAGGGTCCTTGCCCCTGTTCTTGCGCTTGAACTCAT
>JASANW010001192.1:0-17948 GCA_030849725.1 Trypanosoma boissoni
GTCTTGCGAAGAAGTACCGGGATCCCCGCACGCACCAACACATTCCTTACAAGGAGGGCAAGAGCCTGACCGGCACGACCCTCTACTGCTCGATTAACACACACATGGGCGTCGAGCAAAGTCGCCGCGATGATCTGGAGGGAATTGGGTACATTTTCATGTACTTCTTGCGTGGCTCACTGCCGTGGCAAGGAGTGAAGGCAAACACCAAACAGGAAAAGTACTCTCGCATTTCTGAGAGCAAGCAGGTTATATCTGTAGAAACTCTATGCAGAGGATTCCCAGCTCAATTTGCTGCATTGCTGAATTACTCTCGTGCCTTGCAGTTTGAGGATAAGCCGGACTACAGTTACCTCAAGCGCCTCTTCCGTGAGCTTTTTGTCCGTGAGGGGTACCATGTGGATTATGTTTTTGACTGGACGTTAAAACGTATCCATGATAGCCTTCAGGAGGAAAAGCCGCAGTCACCGCAACAGAAGAAATCATCGGATAGGGGGGCGAACGAGGAATCTCAATAGTTTGTGCTCACATATAGTGCAAAGGTAAAAAAAAAACCAGAAAGGTTAAATTAAAGAAAAAAGAAAGGAGAAAAGGGGAGATGGGAGGGAATAGAAGTGGAGGAATCTTTTTTTTTTCTTATATATATATATATATATTCATATCCCTCTCTCTCTCTCTCTCGTCTTCCTCACTGTGCGTTCGCTTTGCTTTGTGCAAGCACTGGGGTTGACCACAACACAACGATCTCCTCTCTGCCCCCCCCCCACATACAATACCTTTTGCCATAACACTGTGCCCCCTCGTGTCTTTTTTATTTTTCTTTCTTATTAAGAAATGCCGTACGAGAGTGACTGCAGCCAAAAGAGTGAGAGAGAAATGGGGATCGAGTTGTAAGAAGTGCCAAATCAGAGAAGGAGAGGGACAGAATATATATATATATATAAAGAGGCGAAAGAGAAAAGTATATTTTTATTTTTCTCACACATTTCTTTCAGTCGTCCGCTATTTAAGTGTACTCTTTCTGTCCACAGATTGCTGATGTGCTCAACCCGCTGCTTTTCGTTTTTCTCTTTTCTTTTCGATTTATACTTTTTTTTTTTTAATCTTCCCGTGTGGTTATGTATATTCTCTTGCCCTGATGTCATTTTATTTTGCTTTGCGCTTTTCTTGTTGTTGTTTTTTTCTGATTGTATATATAAATATTATATATAAAAAGGAAATGATTGAGTTTAATTGCGTTTTATTAACGAATCGGATCTATTTCTGTCTCTTTCTTTATCTCTTGCGCAAGCTTTTTTTTGTTTTTTTGAATAAACTTTATTATTATTATTATTTTTCTTTTTGTTTTTGTTTTTTGTTATTGTTGTCGTGCGCTAAAGAGGGAGGCGGAGGAGAAAGAGAAAAGTTTCGGTCGACAGAAACAAACAGTGCGCAGTCGTCCAAAGGGGAAACCTCAAAAAAAAAAAAACAGTAAAAAAGAAAGGGATAATAGAGATTGAAGAGATCGACAACTGTCTAAATAAAAAAGGATAAAGAAAGAAGAAGAAATTGTTCGTTCAGAAGTATATAAAAAGAAAAAAAAAGCGAAAAGCGGAGAGAAAATTTTATTCAGTACATACGCACAGACATACACAAAATGTTTTATGTAGTGCTTATTATTATTATTATTATTATTATTATCATTATTATTAAAATGTATATATATATATATATATATATATTTATATATAAAGCAAAAGAGATAAATTGCTTTTTTTTTTTTGTATACCGAAAAAAAGAACGCGGAGAGGATATCTCTTTTATAAATAATACCAAAGAGACTACTTTGGAAAGAAAAAGAAATATTTATATGAAATACCTAAAGTAGACGCTGAGGAGTAGAGTGGGAGAGAAAGAAAAGAAAAGAAAAACAAAACGGAGAGGTATGCATTTAGGCTATTCATGCAGTGGCTCCGCTTTCTTTCATTATATGTGTGTTTGTGTGTTCCTCTTTTATTTCTTTTTTTTTTTCTCATTTCGCTTTACACTTTTTTTTTTGCTTTTTTACACCTTCCCATCCCCAAATGTTTGTTTTGTTTTTTTGTTTTTGTTTTTAATTATTTTTACTTCGATCGCTTTCTCTTTTCCCCTCCTCCCCAATAAAAAATAATGAAAAAAAAAATGAATAATATTTTTTTTTTGTTTGCTTTTTTAATTTTTTATCCTGCTGATAGTGAAAATGACCCGCACGCCTTCACTCTCTGCTGTACTCAATGATTTAAAGTCTCTTCTGTTCCATTCGTATTTTTTTTCTCTTTTTTTTTTTTTTGTGTGTGTGTGCTCTGCGCAAATTGGATACTGTTGTGTATTTCATATATACACAGTTCTTTATGTTTTGTTTGATTGTGTTTGTTCTCTAGAATGTGTACTTTACTTTCTTTTCGTCTTTTTTGTTTTTACTTGTTATTGTTGAATTGGCCCAAATGTCTATCATCATTATTGGACAAAAACAAAAAAAAAAAGATCAATAAAACAAAGAACCTCAAAGATATAAAAAAAAATATATATAAATATATATATATATATATATATATATGATGAACCCACCACCAGCACCTTCACTTCCTTTTCCCACTGAAGCAAACTATTGGGACTGGGATGAGGAGTACACACATTTTACCCCCGCCGACGCCACGCGACACATTTTAGTGAATCGCTACAAAACCAAACTGTGTCGCAATTGTCTCCAGACTGGATTCTGCCCCTACGAGGAGCGCTGCATGTTCGCCCACGGCGCGCACGAGTTGCGCACACCGGCGATGAACATTCGTGACGGCCTCACAAGCGAAAATGCCATTCGCGCCTTTCGCCGCCACTGTCATCGTGCCATGTCCACCGCAGTGCCGATGCGAAGAATGATGATGCATAGGGCCATGCGGTTTGCGCCACCGTTTGCGTTCCCCGCGCACCCGCCACTGTACGACTACGCAGTGGAGCCCTTTGCATACGCGCACGATCCATACGCACAGGACCTCCTCGGCCCCGCGCGACTGTACAGCCGCTCCCCGTGTGCCGTGTGCCGCGGCACAATTGTCTCCGCGGAGCCGTGCGGCTACGGGTACGACATGCCGTACGACGGATGCCCCGCGGAGACCATTCCAAAGGAGTTCGAGGGCTTTGAGGGTTCTGTGTGCAGCAGTAGCGTTGGCAGCGATGCGGGGGAGGGGCGGAACCCGTCTGTGTCAACGTACGCCGCCGCAAAGTCTTCGCGCGGCGCAAAGAGCGTAACGGGTGCGGTGGACGCGGTGGGGTGAAGATAAAGGATTTGTGTGAGTGATATTTTTTTTTGTTTGTTTGTTTGTTTTTTGTTTTTTTGTTATTAGGGAGTGGATACATATGTGTGTGGGGGGAGGAGGAATTGAAGGTATGAAGAAAAGGTTACTGATCCGGTGTATCTCGTAGAAAAATATAAATATATATATATAAATATTTATAAATTATGCCGTAGGTACGATTAGATTGTGAAAAGAAAAAAAAAAAGAGAAAAGTATGAAAAAGTTTTCTTTTTTTTTTTTTAAAGTTTTCTTTCTCCGCAACATTGTATTCGACTCCCCGTCTATTCTACAGGTTTCTTTGAATAATTGTGTTAATGATTTCTCTCATTCCATTAGTTTTTTTTATTTTTCTTTTTTACTGCAGAACTGCTTAGTCACACACTGAGCTGCAACGTATTCGTGAAGGTCCTGTTTTGATTTACTTTTTTTGTTTTTTGTTTTGTTTTTTGTTTTGTTTTTCTATTGAAGTCTCTTTTTGTTTATATATTTATTTATTTATATATTAAAGTTTCTTTGGATTGTTTCTGTGTGAGGAGAAACGTTTTACTTTCACTCCAAAAAAAAAAAAAAAAAGAGAAAACGAAAACGAAAAGAGACTTGAGAGAACAAAAAGAAATGTAAAACATTAAAAAAAAGACAAAAATGTGAAGAGTATGCAAAGAAAAAAAATAAAGCATTGAAAAAACAGTATATATATATATATATATGTATATTTATTTATATATATATATATATATATATATATATATATGCAGCGGTTAAGCGAAACAGGCGAAAAAGGAAATTAAAAAAAAAAAAATTCTTTTTTTATTTTATTGAAAAGTAAAAGAGAGCACAGAGTTTTGTTATGCGTATGGTCATAAAGTTAATCGAATGAGAAAGCGTTTCACTTTTTTTTTTTTTTTTTTTATGTTTTATTTTTATTGCACTCCCCTTTCCTTTCTTTGTTGTTTGCAGAGCGACCTCAACCCCCCAGTTGCGCTATTTCACAAAAAAAAAAAACACAAAAAAAAAAAAAAAATGTGAAACGATTGCGCGACGTGCAGTTGAGGGTATTGTGCACTCCTGTCCACTCATTATGAATTATTATTATTATTATTATTATTGTGTGTGCATATATATATATATATTAATTTTAAAACAACTTTCGGTCTTTAGTTGTGGCATTCCGCCAAAATACTTTTATTTTCTCTTTTACTTTGCTGTTCGTTGTCTTGCGAGGAATGATACTTTTTGTACTCTTTTCTTTTTTTTCAAATTATAAATATATATATATATAATAAAAAGTATCGGTTTGTGTGTTGTATTTATATATATATTTACATAACTCCAGAGCAGGACGGGTACGTGTGGGAATTGTGAAGGGCAAAGTCAAAAACCAATTGCACCGGAAGTCTGTTTTAAAGTTAATTGTAATAATAATAATAATTTTTTTATTTATTTTTTGGGACAATTGTGAGGCACAGAACAGTCTCTGTGAACAAAAAAAAAAAAACAAATTCCCCCATCTAAAGCCATTCGAAGGCTTTCAATGAGTCAGTTCTTTTCTTTTTTTAATTTGATTTTGTTTTTTTGTTGTTCCCCTACCACCAATTGTTTTTTTGTTTTTTTTGCTTCTGTGTTGAGCAATACTTACCATTTTTTTTTTTATTCACTTAATTTTTTTTTTTTTTTGCTTTGAATCCCTAAAATCACTTTTTCTTTTTCCTTTTTTTTTTTTTTCAATTTTGGCTTTTGTCGGCTGAGAAGTGTCTGTCTGTGTGTCTTTGTTTTTATACACAATCGTTCCCCTCCGCAAAAAAAAAAATAAATAAATAAAAGAAACAAAAAAACGTCAGTTTTTTATTTTATTCTTTTTTTTTTGTTTTTTGTTTTTGCTAAAGTTTCATTGTGTACAGAACAGCAAAAAGCAGAAATTGGAAAAAAAGAATTCAGTTAACCCCATTTTTTGTAGTTTTCTGCGCGTATGTGCTTTGCAAACACAGTCGCCCATTCACCGAATCCATTTTTGAAGACAATACACAAATGGGCACTTGAACGAAGTTATATATATTGATATATTTGTATATATTGATATATATATGTCGCGCAGGAAACGAGAGCTTTAGAGGTTATTGCAATACCATTTGGGGAATAATTGCGTATAATAGAAATGAATGAAGTTCACTCTTGCATGACACTGATGGCGCTTGGGTTTTGCAATATATATTTACATATATATATATATATATATATATATATATATTTAAGCAATTGACATTCACTTGAAAATACAGAAAAAATGACAAAAGAAAAAAAAAATGGAAAAAAGGAAAAAAGGAAAGGACAAGTAAAAGTTCATGCAAGCATTGATCAGATTGTTTTTATACAACAGATGAAAGCAAAAGTATTTGTCTGATTTGTTTTTTTTTTTAAAAAAAAACGAGTTCCGTAAAAAAAAAAAAAATAAATAAAATTCAAAAACATTTCTGTATTTAAAACCAAACGGAAAGCTGAAGGGTACGCGGAATTCCCACAAGTGGCAAGAAGTTGATATCATTTTTTTTTTTTTTTTTGAAAAAGCTGCAAAGCTTTCTGCTTTCGTGGACATTGAAGTCAATCAGGGATAAAAGCATCGCTTTATTCTTTTTATTTTGTTTTTTTTTTTGTTTACTTTTGTAGAGATTTCATAGCGTTGGAGACAAATAATAATAATAAACCAAAAAAGAAACATAGTCCACTAAAAGTCCTTTTCACGTCGCTGGTAAAGGCAGCAGATATGTCCATTTAATATACGAAACTAAGTACGCGATGCCAACTGGGAGATATATACATTATATATATATTTTTTTTATATATAAATATATATTTATATAAATATGTATTGTTAGGTATCATGGCAAAGGTTTCAGGGTAGTGCGACCATCTAAAGAGATTGCATAACTGTATCTCAGTGAATGCAAAGGAATTCGCATCGCGATTTTGGCATTGAGAAGAAAAGTGGGATTTAACGTTTATTCCGCGCGGGGGTGTCTTCTATATACCAATTTTGAGATTATTTCTGTCTTTTGAATCCAAATACCCCAAAGTCACTTTGGAACACACAGAAACCTTGTGATATGCGTTGCCATTTGGGTTTATTCGGAGTTATTTTATTTAATTTTAACCGCAGCGCGAGTGAAGGGGGGGGGACGCAAAAGAAAACTTTTAGCGGAGAGTGCTTGTGAAGAAATATTTTGCCTTGTCCCAAAGTGTGCGGCTAATGGCACCAGGAGACATTGGAGAGAGAGACGGCTGAGTACATGAATGTCAAATAGCACCTGAAGAATAGGAATAAGGAGAAAAGGATTTAGCAGAGAAGGGATAGATGCCGCAAGTAGAAAGGGGGAGATCAGTGCGGTTCAAGAATATATTATGGAAAAGTAACAGGGGAAAAGAGAGATAAAAAGTGGCGACAAGAAAAAGATGTATATATATATATATATATATATATATATATATTTGTGCAAAGCATATCATCCCGCATAGGGCTCAAGTTTAGAGTAAATGTTATAAATGTACATGCACAAGCTGGGCCAGCAGTACGGAAAAAAAAAAAAGGTGAATACATTAGTTTGCATATGTTTCTAACTGAGTTTCTGTTTTGTCGTCGTGTTCTTGTGCACAACTTATCTATAAAACAAACAAAAAAAAAAAAGTGGAATGGGTTTACATCTCTGTATACAATTGCTAATTATGTGCATATAAGCAATAATTGCTGTCGTTTAATGATGATTTTGGCTTTCCATCGGAATCGATTTATTCTTTTGAATCTGCTCTTACGCATGCACCCCTATTACTGAAAAATAATAATAATAATAATAATAACAGTACACTTCCCCTTTTCTCACTTTTTTTCTTTTTTTCTTTGCTTTCCTTCTTTGTTCTGTCCCGCACAAGGCTGAGCGAGTTTGCCGTTATGCCCGCGCACCGCCCCCGCCCCGAGAGTGGGCGCCGCCGCAGCCGCAGCCGCAGCCGCCGAAAGCGCAGCCGCCGGGACGCGAGCGGCGAGCGGAGAGGGCACAGGCACAGGCGCGCGAGTGCGGAGCGCCACCGCAGAGCCGCCACGCGCCACAGCCGCAGCCGCAGCCGCCGAAGGCGCCACGAGCGGCCGCGTGCGGTTTCTCCTTCCCCGCCGTTTGCACCGCAACGCGCGGAATCTTTGCGCGGGGCCGGTGCGGTGGAGGAAGGGACTTCGACACAGGAGCGGCAATGGCGACGAGTGATGGATGGCTCCATCGCAACGACGGGCTCGGCTTTTCGTGTTGTGCTGTATGGTGTGGATCTCACTGTGCATCGCGGCCACGTGGAGTCTATGCTTGAGCAACTCATTGGCCGCAGGCCGACACATGTCTTTCGCCCAGCCGATGCGTTGCGCCAAGGCATAGCGGCAGGAAACAGGGAGGAGACGGCAAAGGATAGTGTGAGTTGCGTAGATCCTGTGCCGCTCGGCTTGCATGATGCAAAAGGGACAGGCGGCATTGTGGTTCTTGTTATGCCGCAGCGCGCAGATGCGGTAGCAGCTGTGGCGGCAATGAACGGAATGTCTATTAATGGCAGATTTGTCACAGCAGTACTCGATGGAGAGTGATAAGGCGTGTGAAAAGGTAGTGAAATGCAATTGCATTTGTGGATTCGGGTCGTGCTGTTGTTGTTGTTGTTTTTTTTTTTTTTTTTCCGCGTAATGTATAGACGCGTGTGATAAATTTGTCTCGGATAATTGTGTGTGGAGGCCATTCTTGTCTTTTTTTTTTTCTTTTCTTTTTTTTTTTCGCATATATATTTGGAATAGTGAGTGTGAGGTGCGCGCGGTGCACCGCAGTTGTGAGACATATAGATCAGTAGAGCTAGATTAAGTTACCTCCGCGTACGAACAAACTGAAAACTACAGAGAGGGCGCAGGATAAGGTGTAGAACAAAGACAAAGGGAAAAAAAAATAAAATAAAAGGAATACGGAAACCGTTTGAACCCGAAGTAGAATTATTACAATACGAAAAAAAAAAAAAGGCAAATCTGTACACACACACGTACATACCGAAAAGGGGAAAGGTGGGGGAACAAAAAAAAAAAAAAAAGGAGTTTGTAGCTTTATCCCGAGTTTATAAATCATGCTCTATAGTGACATTATGCACCCCGCCAACATTGCGCGGCTTTTGTGTGATGTGTTATCCGTCGCACTGCGCTCCTTCAGTCCCGAGACACTTGTACGCAAACGTGTCCATCGCACTCCGTCAGAGACTGCCGATCCCTCAAAGCGCCGGGGCCGCAGCCGCAGCCGCAGCCGAGTGGCAAGTGCAAACGCAAGCCTCAATGTCTCTGCTGCTGCGAATGGCGAACTTCCGCCTCCGGTTCCGCATCGGCGTGGATCCAGCGGTACTCGCAGTCGCCATCACCGCAGCAGCAATGCAAATGACGCAGCGGCATCGGATGTCTCCCGGCGATCGCGGCATCGGAGCCGAAGTGCCGATGACAGTGATAGAGAATCCAGCCGCTCGCACAGACATCACCGCAGCAGCAGTGCAAATGACGCAGCGGCATCGGATGTCTCCCGGCGATCGCGGCATCGGAGCCGAAGTGCCGATGACAGTGATAGAGAATCCAGCCGCTCGCACAGACATCACCGCAGCAGCAGTGCAAATGACGCAGCGGCATCGGATGTCTCCCGGCGATCGCGGCATCGGAGCCGAAGTGCCGATGACAGTGATAGAGAATCCAGCCGCTCGCACAGACATCACCGCAGCAGCAGTGCAAATGACGAGGAGCGACGCCGCGGTAAGGACTCGGGGAGCGTAGACGGAGAGAGTGTGAGAGGCAGAGACAGGGAAAGGAGTGAACGAGGGAAAGGAAGTCGTCAGTGGTGGGGATGGGGGTCCGATTGGCGTTCAGTGAACGTTACGCGGCCGATGTATCTCCTCGCGCATGTTCTCCGTGCCGCGCCTGTCTCACTGTTGCACTTTATGTGTCAAGTGAAGACCGAAACGGCCGCACTTCCACTGCTCCGATTTGCGGACCTTAGCGACAGAGCCCGCCGCCTTATTCCCAACGATGAAAGCGGGGTCTTTGCTTCCGACTTTGCGGCAGGTTTTTTCCTCACACGTGTAGTGCTTGCTGTGGCACGGCAGTATTTGATAGAGCGTGTGTTACTCGAGAACAATCTGGTTGTGCGGTATCTTCGCAGTCGTCGTGTGTGGCGCCATACCATTGCTTGGACCATGAGCATTTTCTCCCGTACCCCCATGGACCCTGTCAGCGGCAGTGTAATTACCCCTATTCTTCTTATGAAGGTAGCGGATATGTCTCCAGTGACAGGGCCTTTGCGTTTTACCTCTGTTGGTCTATCCGCGGGAGTGGCGCTTGGCTGTGCAGGTGTGGCGCTTGAAATGCTTGTGATCCCTGTGGCGTCGCAACTCTGTCAGCGTGCGGTTGTTCGTATTGCGGACGGTATGGAGTACTTACTCTTTCGCCGTTACAGTCGGGCGAAGAAAGGGGAATTGGAGGTGGACACGGATGGGGACAGAGACCGCGCGAGCGAGGCTGGTGGGAGGGAGAGTGAGACGGAGAGTGTGCGAGAGAGTGTAGGGGGAGAAGAGGATAAAGAGGCGCGGCGGCGTGCGAGACAATTAGAGAAACTAAGACGACGTCTTAGAGAAAAAGCGGATGCAGAAATGTCGGCACAACATTTATTCATCATGCGTGCCATTTTCTACCGCGTTATTGCCGCGCTTGTAGCCCAATGCCTTGTACAGCACCCACTTTCTGTACTTTCTCACATGATTTATAGTCGAGCCGTACTGCACGGGACAGGGCTACTCACTGCGTACGATGATTTCCCGCGAGAGTACCCAACTTGGCGTGGCCTTTTCACTTTATTTCGCCTGGACAATGCTGCGGCAGATGTGCCGGTGGTTATTCAGCTCTTGCGCCGCGCTGGGCAATTTGCAGGGAACGAGATGGCGATCATTGGGCAAAGTACACGTGAGCGGTCGGAGTTGGATGCGGCGATTCGTGAACTTCTTGAGCGACGCGGGCAAAGCATTGGCAAAGAAGGCGAAGGGAACGTGGCGTCTGCGAGGGAAAGTGCGGAGTTGATGATGCTCAGTATTGCTTCACTCGCGCCACTTTTTACGGCGGTCTCATTCACGGCAGTGGACAAACTGCTCAGCTTCTACGTGGCGGTCTGGACACGCATTAATAAAGAGTAGACAATGACAAGATAAATGGAGGTATATGCAAAACGGCTAGTTAGGCTTTATAGTGAGAAGAAGAAAGGGGAAAATTGAACTTGAGTGCATACGCGCGGAAACTTATATATATATATATATATATATATATATATATATATATATATATATATATATATAATAAGAAAAATATTAAAGAAGGTCGCTCTTTCTCTCTCCTCCTCTCTATCTATCTGCCTTGTTTGTGCGTGTTACATATGTACTTTTTTGTCCTGCAATAGATTACATTGGCGAATAGAGAAGGTTATGCGCATGTGCAAATACATATATGCGTGAAGTTTTATGTGCGTAGCTTAATCGTCTTTTTTTTCACTTTTTTTTTTTTTTTGTTTGTTTTGCTACACTAAATGTGTTGCATCCTGTAGTTACACGCGATTACATTTATAACTTTTGCTTCAATTTGTGTATTTGTGTGTGTGTGTGTGTGTGAAAAAGGGGAAGAGACATTCTCTTATCTAAACGTAGTAAAAGACGTTAAGGTATAGACCTGCACATACCCATAACAAGAAGAGTCATCTGTGTTAAAGGATTGTTTGTCTCTTTTTATTTATTTATTTTTTTTTATTTACTTGCTCTCCTTTTGTTCATATTCTAAACATACTATATATATATATATATAACACTTCTTTTAAGTCAGGTGCGCGGAATCATATCTTGGCTGTGCGTACGTACGTATGCCCCCTACGAAGGATCTCTTTGCCAGCTCGTCTGACGATGACGATGATGAATTGGATCGGCAGTTAGCCACAGCCAATGCGAGAGAAAGGCGCCGGGACCCACACGCATTCGCAAAGTTTAGCAAAAAGAGGGAAAGCGTCCGCAGCCGCTTGCGCGAGGCACAAGCGGATGCGGAAAGCACGAGCGACAGTGCTAGTGAAGCAGAGGTTCCTAATACCAGCGAGGAGCAACCGATGACGGGTTCAGTGGCACAAAAGCGAGAAGGAAATGTTGTGAAAGAATCCACAAAAGAAATGGCCGGCATTCGCATCAACAAGCAATACGCTGCCAAGTACGATGAAGTGAAGCGACAGAAGGAACTCCGACAGCTCACAGAAAAGTATGGTGATCGCCTCAGCATGAAGCCCCATGGCGGCAATGGGGACGATGAGGAAGAGGATGAAGAGGAAGACGACGATGGTGTTCTATTGACAGAGCATAAAGAACTTTCGTTTGCCAAGGCATTCCTCGCCGTTCGCTCTGCGGCATCTGGGAAGGGAAAGTTACGCGAGGAAAGCGAACAAGTACCGAACTTTTTCCCATCCGCTGAGGATCAGCTCGCGGAGAACAACGCAGTCTTCACGCGTGCTATGGCGCAAAAGGAAGTAGAACGTCGGCGCCGCTTTACTCTTTCTGATGAGTATCGTCGTGGCATGACAAACAGCAGTGTAATGGGCGAAGTGGGCGAAGAAGGTGAAAATCACCCTCAGGGTGATCGGAAAATTAAACCGCAGTCCGCAAAAGAGCGGCAGTTACGCGAATCCTTTTTGAAGAGTGTTTCGGATAGCACAGAGACGTTTGCTGTTCAGCCGGTGCCAGACTCCAATAACAGAGGTGAGCACATAAACACGGAGAAGGGTAGTGTGACAAGGGACATTCTCGCAGAGGCGTTTTCTATCCGTGGAAAGAAGAGAAATGAAAAAAAACGAAACTCGGCACCCGATGACAAAGCTGATACGTATAATGCCGATGGCGCGGAAGCTGAAGAAGAACCACAAAGTGAAGGAATCGAAGACGACGCCGATGAAGAATTTATTCGCGATTACTTTGTGAATGAACTCTGGAAGCCAGGCAAGAGCAAAAGCAAGAAACCAAAGCAGAAGACCACGGAAGGCGATGCCTCTTCCGACGACAGTGCGGACCACGAGGAGGACGAGGCTGGGAATAACTATGCCATGCTTGCGCAGCTTGCGCGGGAGGAGGAGGACGAGCGGTTCTACGCGGACGCGGAGGCGTGGGAGCGCGAGTACCAGGACCGCGCCTACCGCCACCAGGACGAGGCTGCCGAGCACATTCAGTCTTTTCCTCGCCCAATCGGCCAGCACGCCGCGGGGCTCTTGCGACGAAGTGCGGGGGAGTCGGGGCGGAAAGAGGCAAGACTGCGGCGGCTGCAGCGAATGGAGGAGATGCGAGAACGACAAGTGGAGGAACTGAAGCGACTGAAGACACTGAAGCGACAGGAAATTGAGGATCAGCGCGCACTCATTGCCGCTGTTGCAGGGCTGTCTGAAGCGACAAAGGGAAGTGTTAAATCAAAGAAGAGCAACAATAATAATAATAATAAGAATAATAAAAATAAAGGCAGTCCTTTGAATGAAGATGAGGAAGGGGATGAGGAGGCAATCAAGCGTGTGATGGAGTTGTGGGCCGAGAAGGACTTGGATGAAGACTTCGACCCAAAAGAGTTCGATAAAAAGATGGCAAAGCTCTTTGATGAGGAATACTACGATGAGAAGAATGTTGATGCAAACGAAATGGCCTTTTTCCACGAAGAACTCGACCAGGAAGACGATGAAGGAGATGATGAAGAAAGTGATGGTGAGGACCACGAAGAAGGCGCTGTAGAAGATGTCCCTGATTTGTATAATGCCAAATCTCTCGAAGACGCCATTCAAATGAGTGCGTCCATTAAATTAGACAACGCACGCACACAAAACCGCGACACTGCGGATGCTCGTGGCGTCCCTGTAGCGGACCCAATGCTCAGTAATGATCCCCTTGCGCTGCTGTACCCTTCCGCCGCTCTTCGTGACGCGGAGGAGGCGGACTTTCGTCAGGTCGCTCAGCGCTTGGGGTCAACGCACAACAGTGGCGAAGATCGCGAAGCCGAAACATTACGGCAGCTGCGGGCGGATCTGAAAGAGCGCGAGAAGGAATACTGGGAGCTGCACCACGACTCCACACGCGACGGCGGGGCAGTAAGGACCCGCTTCAAATACCGGGAGGTCCCTGCGGAGGACTTTCTACTACCAGTGGAGGAGATCCTTGCGCGGGACGACAGGCAACTTAATATGATCGTTCCCATGTCTTGCTACGCGGCGTACCTGGACAAGGGGGCCAATGCGCGGGATAGGGAACGCGTGAATCGCCGCGCGCGCCGCGGCTTTCGCGAGGTCGATTCGTCACGGCGCTCACGGCGGTATGGCGATGTCGCAAGGACGGCGCTCGTCGACATGAACATGAGCGAAACGGCTGGGAAGGACTGGGCGGAACGAGTTCGCGACGGGCTTCGGCGATCGCGTGTGGAAAACGAGCTGGATGAGACAGAAGCGCGGAGCGGGCCGCAGGTGAAGCGGGAGCGAAAAGAGATTTTTGCAGGGAAGGGGTCTCGTGGGATACATTACGATAGCTCGCGCCCACAACAGCCTGGGCGAGTGAAACAGCGCCAGGATGGGGATTATAGCGCGAGACAAGCTGGACGAGGTAGAGGAGGTAGAGGTAGAGGACGATAAGATCCCTCAATCAATAAATCAATCACTCGCGCGCGCGCACACACACACATACTATCTCTCTTTCGCACATTTACACATATCCATTTATGTGCTTTCTGAGTTCTTTGCGTGTCGATTAAGAATATATATATATATATATATATATCATGCGTTTAACTGTCCTTGACTGGTTGCATTGTTAATAAAGAGGAAAATTTTTATTTTCATTGTAACTCTGTGTGTATTATTTTGCTTTTTTTGTCTTTGTGGTTGTACGCATGGCAGTGAATTTATGGTATTGTCCCATGTATGTTTATTTTTCTGTTCTCACTTTTTTTTTTGTTTTTGTTTACTTTAACTTTTCTGTTACATACTGTGTATCGCATTATTCCACATGGTGACAGGCGCATAGAGCACACGGGCACATTTAGATCAAACAAGGGAAAGAGAAAAGCAAAGTGAGAGGGGGGAGTATTACAAACCTTAATGTCCTCCATCTTCCCGAGCGACAAGAACCAAGACGATGCCCTCGAGCACTTTGACCTCACCGCAACGCGGCGCGGTTCTCTTCTTCTCCCCTTCTCCCTTTCTCCTGCCGATAGCGCCGTGGACGTGAAGTGTCCGCGCAGCAATGGCGAGGGCACATATATTTCCGAGAGCGGTGTAACTGCCGAGGACCCTCTCACCGCATCGACTCCGCAGCAAAGTACCGCTCCGTGGGTTTCCACACCTGAGACACTCAGCCAGCAGCCTCTGCACCGCTCGGGCACGAAGAGACTCTTGCCCGGTCACGGCGATTCCATTGAGCTTTTCTGGGGTGAGGAGGACGGGGCCGATGAAGAAGAAGGAGCGGAAGTAACTGGAGGAAACGAGAAGGAGGGGATAAGAGGGGAAAGTGCTGCGATTCGTTCCGAAGGGCCCGCACCTCCCACAGCAGTGAAACCTGTGAAGCAAGGCACGGGACCAATGACCCCAAGCAGCGCGTTTGCTTCGCGCCCGTCTATGGGATCCCCTGCGCGCGTGCGCCGGCGGCTTTCCATGCAAGATATGGGCCGCCCCTCCTCGTCCTCGCTCGCAACACGAGCGGATTCGGTCGCCGAGACCATTGCACAGGCCGTGCCGTCGCCCATGCCGCTGTTTCGGCGAGACGTGGCGGCGGAGCCAGCGACGGAGTCTCGTCTGCCACTGCTCGCAAGGCCTGGGTACACAATGCCGAGCCCACGTACACCGCTTTGGTCCGCACTTGAGGACGAGGAAGGTGGAGATGCGCAGGAGGAAAGGGCGAGACGGACGAGTGACGCGGGGCCACAACAAGGGAATGTCGGGGTGGAGGAGGCAGGACGAACGATGAACGCAGATCTCTGGGCAGAGCAGACGAGGTCGTTCTTTGAGTTGATTGACAAAAGACCGCTGATTATTGCAACGGAAGGCACATCCAACTAGGCACGAAGAAGAGAGAAAAGCCAGGGTACAATTGGCATTATCACAGAAAACTGCAAAGAGACCGCGAGGAAAAATACCTACAGAAGAAGAGCATAGAGTTTTGGGGTTTAACACCATTGTCATTCTCATAGAGTTTACGGTCAGAGGTAACGATATTAGACGCAATTCAACAAAAAAGGAGAGGAGAGAAGAAGAATATGGTGAATTGAAGATGAGATGAAAACATATATATATATATATATATATATATAGAGAGAGAGAGAGATGAAGAGTAACAGTTGTGTCAAAAATTAATGTTTGACTCGTGGATGGAAAAACTATCAATCTTTATTTTATTTTTTTTATTTTTTAGCTTTTACTCACAAGCAAAGTCGTATTTACTATGTTAACATGTATATATAAATGATCATGTGCATTTTTTTGTTTGTTTATTTTCTTTTGTTTGTTTGTGATAATAAAGCTAAAAAGGTTCAGAAATAATTAATTTTTGTGTGTGTGTGTATTTACCTATATATATATATAGAGAGAGAGATATTGTTTTAGTGTATCTCCATTGAGTGGAGGAGGGCGTACTAGCCGTTGGGTGCTTTTCTTAACAAAGGAAGAGGAAGCGGGGGCGCACACGTATAAGGAGTTCGGTGAATGATTTCATCTGTACGGTTGTGTGTTGTTCTTGCGCTGCTCTTCACTGTGGCAATGTCCGATGCAACGGAAGAAGCCATGTCTGGGTACGGTCACCTGGAAATGCTTGAGGTGGCAGACCTGAAACAGATGCTTCACGAAAAAGGCCAACTGTCCCACACGCTGCAAACGAAGCGCGAGCTCATTCAAGCCCTTATTAATCTCGACAAGCACGAGCAGCTCACGGCGAAGATCCGCGGGAGGAGCGCGACGCCGCGTGTGCTGCGCGTGTCTTACTGCTCCGGGTGAGGTTACCGGCGGCACTTTGAGGAAATTGCAGATCACCTTTCTCGAAGCTTGCCGCCAACCTCAGACACACAGCAGCCAGTGCTTCGTATCGTCGGAGAGTTTTACCCCGCCGGAATTGTGCGTGACACGATTGGTTCGCTATGTGGGCTGCTCTTTGCTGCCGCGCTCGTCTTGGGCATTGGCGGACCGTACCTGACCTTTCTCCCACCGCAGGTCGCGGCGTTGGCTAATGAACACCGGGGGAGAATAATTGCCGCTGGATTTATATTGAATATGCTTGGTAATGCCGCGCGCCAAACGGGGGCCTTTGAAGTTTACTTTGACGATCGCCTCATATTCTCTAAACTGGAGCTTGGCACAGTGCCCTCTGCCCAGATGATGACACAACTTGTCCTTGAGGCCATGGCAGCCTCGTAGAGTTGATGTTCGCATTCGGGGGTGGGGAAAGGAAATGTATATATATATATATATATATATATATAGCGCTCCGATTTCAGGCTACCTACTCTATAACGACGGGTTGCTTGTAGGTTTGCATTGAAATTGCCTCTCAATCTTATTCTATTCATAATAAAGGAAGAAGCTGCATCACAAGTGTTTTTCATCGTGTGTTTTAGTTTATACACTGTGTGCGGGTCTTCTGTGTCTGCGCCTTGCTCCTCTTTCATGACGAAGTGTTGGATCAAACCTTACGGTGCCTTACTTCTGATTTTTTTTTTTGCATTTTGCATATTTTTCCTAGTATTTACTTTTGTATTCTGCAGTTCTTTCGGTTCACGAGCTGTAATTAAATTATCTTGCGCAAGCATGACTAGTCCAATGGGAATGAAAAGTGGATGATAAAAGTATGGGGAAATGGAGAGGAGGCAGTCAAAATGGATATGATACGGGTCGAGAGGAAACGGAGAAGCAACAAAGTAAAAGCGAAGGGAGTAAAGTATATTAACTGGGTTGTAAAGAATATATATATATATATATATATATATATATATAATTTTTTAAAAAATTCTTGCTCAGTTCTTGAAAAAGGAAAAGAGTAACTAAGAACTGGACTTCTGTGGCCACACATTTTTTTTTTTTACTTTTTCGCTATTCAAATACTCTGATGCGCTATCGATGTGGAGCATGGAAAAGAAATTCAAAAAAAAATTAAAACAATGGTTCCCACTAGAGCAGGATTTTTCTTTTTTTTTCATACTGCTTTGGTTTTTAAACTGTTTCATTTCATAAGGTATCCTTGAAGTTCAACGATTGCTTTATGTGTATCATTACTTTCGTTTTGTCTTTACTGATTTCTGCTGCATCGGGAAAGAACGAATAACGCGTTAATTCAAAAAGTCCAGAATTAAAATATTTTTCTAGAGTATAGATAATAAGAAAGACATCTAGGTACTGCTAATTAATATATATTATGGCCAATAGCGGTCGTATTCTTGGGGGGACCTTACCAGTCAGCATGGTAGTAGGTCAAACAGTAGTCGCCTTCATTGCCTTTCTATGTATTCTCTATGCTCTTGTGTACTCATATAACATACGTCTGTACTCCATTCAAATTTATGGATGGTTAATTCAT